>CAUYRT010072613.1:0-46120 GCA_963574885.1 Lepilemur ruficaudatus
GGGAGGCTGAGGCAGAAGGATCGCTTGAGCCCAGGAGTTTGAGGTTGCTGTGAGCTAGGCTGACGCCACGGCACTCTACAGCCCGGGCAACAGAGTGAGACTCTGTCTAAAAAAAAAAAAAAAAAAAAAAAAAAGAGCACATAGCGCAGTGACCTGTTCTTGCCCGGAACACCAGAGAAGGCTTCCGAGGGAAAGTTTCCCTGTCCTGTCCTAGTCAAGGACCCTTGAAAAGACTGTAATAGAAGCCAAGAATGAGAGTGTTTGTAAGAGACAAGGTTAAAGAAAGAGACGGGGGCCAGCTCACACGCAGCCTTGTCAGCCACAGTCATGCACGTGGATATTCTTTTAAGCTCAATGGGAAACCGTTGAAAGGTTTTTAAATAACAGGAGTGACGTGACCATCGTGTGTCTGAACATGTTCCCTCCAGCTGCAGAGTTGGGGAGACACAGGGGAGAGGTGCACACGCCAAGGCAGGTGGACTTGCCAGGGTTCGGGTGAAAGGTGATGGTAGCCTGGGGTCAGGATGTTTGGATGGAGAGTGGGACAATGGATGGATCTGAGGCATAGACTACAAGCGGAATTAATAGGAAGCAGAGACTGATCGGATGCGGGAGTTCGTGGAGAGACAGACAGCAAGAAGAATTTTCATTTCTGGCCCAAACCATTGAGTAAGCGAAAGATCATTTTTTAGAATAGAGTCAATGTGGGGAATCTATCTCAGATCAGCCATGGATCTGAGAGTTTTCCATACCAAAGGAATCCTGTTTTTGTTTTTATTGTTACAAAAGAAATCATTTTCATGGCCTTTATGTGCTTATAGTAGATGTCACATTCTTGTAATAAGGAGGCCGTTTGGTCTCTAACGTAACAGTGTGTTCATTAATTTGGTCAGACAGCAAGGGAAGCCGTTAGGATTTCAACTCTCTCTTTGTCCTAAGAGGAGGATAAAGAAATGAGAAGTGGAAGAACAAAAGAAATGACCTTATTCCTTTTTTTCCTTCTGCCTGGAAGACAGACTCAAGATAAGCAGTGAGAAATTAGAGCTGATAAAGTAACTGTAGAGACAGTTACTGGAGGTGAAAAACGAGATTCCTACATGAAGGTTATCTTTTCTTCAAGCTTGAGAAAAATCTCGGCCCCCCTTTTTGTTGTTGTTGTTGTTGTTGCACAGTTACTGTAAATTTCGCTTTATGTGTCTGTAAGGCTGGCGAGCGGACTCCTCCTGGGGGCTTGCACATCCCCCCCATCCCCACATCCTGAACTCTGCCGCCACGTGGTTCCCACCGCCGCTTCCTCGCGGAGGAACCACCCGCTGGGCCGCTTCCCGTTTTGAAGCGGAGACCCGGCCCAGCTGTCACTCTGCACCGGCTCCGTGTCTAGACGGCCCCTATGTAACCTACCTCCCCGGTCCGCACTGCGCGACCTCGCGGGCCCCTTTCCTCGGGACCCTTGAACCTCGCCCCGGAGCGCTCTGTAAATAAAGCTACCCTTTGTCAGCACATTTGGCCTCTTTATTGTTTTCGTTCCAAACTTTACATTTGGTGCTGAAACCGGGAGAGGAGTGTTTGGCGCCGGTTGTGGCTGCGCCCCACTCTCCGGGCAACCACCGCTCCGACAGGACCTCCGTCCGCCTGGCCTTGCCTTCATCTTTTGGCTACGGTGAGTCACCCCCTCTGCCCGCCAGGTCACTCCAGGAGCCTCTGCCTAGTTTCCGAGACCCCAGGGTCTCTCCGGAAATCGTGGATCCACGTCAGAGGCATCCTCCAGCCGGTCGCGAGTATTTTCTGGGGACGCCTAGAAAATCTCCCACCCTTGCCCTAGGGTCACCACGCGGCACACATCTTGGGGAGGAGACGTCCCCCCAACTTGTGTTCCCATCCGTAGGCTGACCCAGGGTCAGTCCGTCCTGCGACCTGACTGGTATGGGGGGCCCCAAATTTCCAAAATTTCTCATGGATGCCCCAGGGTGTCTCTTAGCCATTAAGCGCCTTGTTTTATTGTTCTGGCCGGTGTACAAATTAGGCAATGATTCACAGTGGCCAGAGAATGAGACCTTTGATTTTACAACTTTTATCATCGGGATAAGATAAAAAGCGGTCGGAAATCCCCTCTGTCCAGGCATGAGCCTCCCGTCCCTCCCTGTGCCAAACCTCCACCATATCCCAAATTCTCTAAATTTCTTGGCACAGGCTCCTCCGTCCACCCCTCCATCGTCTACCCCTTCCTCTCCTCCTCCATCCTCCAATCCTTCCTTTGATCTCTCTCAGGCCCCTTCTGCCTTTTCCAACCTTCCAGACCCTTCTTTGTCCCACCATACCCCATCGGCGCCAGCTCCGTCCTTGTCCTCCCCGTCAGCTTGTGTCCTGGCTCCCATGATGGGTCTGCAGTGCAGACCCTCCTTTCGTTGTCCCTCGCGGGAGGTCGCGGGTGCCGAAGGGATTGTTCGTGTCCGTGTTCCTTTCTCCCTCCGTCGTCCCCTATTTCTACTTCTGCTTCGCCTCCCAGCCCCTCTGCTGACTCTGCTCCTGGGTCCTCTGTCTTCTCCGACCCACTGAGTCCCTCTGTGGCCCCCCCGTTCGGCCCGCCACCATATTCTCCGCTTTCTGGAACCTCCTCTCCTACCTCGCCGCCTCAGTCGCCAACGGGATTGTCAGGTTCCTCCCCCACTGTGTCTTCCCTGTCAGCCGTCACCCCTGCTCACACGCCGGACCTTCCGACTCATCCTCTGATCAGTCTCTTCTCTGCCCATTGCGTGAGGTGGCAGGAACGGAGGGAGTCATACGTGTGCATGTTCCTTTCTCCCTTTCTGATCTCTCTCAGATTGAGAAACTTTTAGGTTCCTTTTCTAACGACCCCATTGCCTATACCAAAGAGTTTCGTTGTCTGACACAGGCATATGATTTAACCTGGCATGACGTCTTTGTTACACTTTCCTCTACCCTGACTACTGATGAAAAGGAACATGTCTGGGCTGTGGCCCAGGGTCACGCAGACCAAGTTCACTCGACTGATGGCACCATGCCGGTCGGGGCAGAAGCAGTCCCCTGCTCCGAACAGGGATGGGACTATCAGCCTGACACCGGTCCTGGTAGAGATGGGACCGGATGCTACAGTGCATCCTGGCAGGCCTCCGGGCCGCGGCACACCGTGCCGTTAATCATAGCAAACTTAAACAAATAACTCAAGAGGCCAGATGAAAATCGGCTGCATTTTTGAACCATCTCACTGACGCTCTAACCCAGTATACCCTCTTAGATCCTACTGACCCGGCAGGCACGGTGGTTTTGGCCACCCATTTCATTACGCAGTCTTCTTCCAACATCCAGAGAAAGCTGAAAAAGGCAAAGGCCCTCAGACCCCCATCGGCGACCTGGTAGACACGGCCTTTAAAGTCTTTAATTCCCAGGACAAGCAGGTGGAGGCCCAGCGGGAGGCCCGTGTCCCCCAAAGGGCACACTTGCAGGTCCAGGCCTTGGTGGCAGCTCTGCGGCCGGCTGGGATTGCTAAGCCGAGCAACCAACCTGGGAGATCTACTGGACCCGGAAGCACACCTCCGGGCAAGTGCTTTAAGTGTGGCAAAGAGGGCCACTGGGCTAAGCGCTGCCCGCAACCACAGCCACCCACTAAACCATGCCCGGCATGTGGTCAGGAGGGACACTGGAGAAGCGACTGTCCCTCTGGTCCCAGAGCCAGGGGACCAGCCCTTCCACCCCTGGACGTGCCGATGGCGGTTTTGGGTCTGGCTGCCGAAGACTGATGGAGCCTTGACTCGGCGACCCCGATCACCCTCGCCGAGCCCAGGGTAACCATCCAGGTAGTGGGTAAGGCATTGTCCTTTTTGGTTGACACGGGGGCTGCCTGCTTTGTCCTGCCTTCTTTTTCTGGTCCCACCTATCCCTTCCAGGTCTCCGTTATGGGAATTCATGGCCGGCCGTCCCTACCTCTTACTACTGGGCCCCTCGCTTGCATCCTCGACAGCCGACCTATAACTCACTCTTTCCTCACCACGCCCACCTGTCCTACTTTACTGGGACGGGACTTGCTGACTAAGCTACGCACCACCTTTCATTTCTCCTGTGAGCTGGCGTCTCTCCTACTGCTCTCTCTTTCTCCTGCCTCCTCTACTGGTCGGGAGCATTCCCCTTCTCTTCCCCTGCCGCCTGACTTGGTTGACCCCCAGGTATGGGACACCTCCGTCCCAACAGTAGCCGCTCACCACACACCCGCTTTTATCCAATTAAAAAACCGTTCATTATTCCCTTCATGGTCATAGTTCCCTATTTCACCCTCTCATTGCAGAGGACTTAAGCCCATCATAGAACGCCTTCTACGCAAAGGCCTCTTCTTCCTTTCATTCTAAACCTTACAGTGTCCAGATCCAAATTATAGCATTGAATATCACCAGTTTTATAGAAAATGATTTAGCCTGTCTCTCCAACTCTGCTCATTCTGTTACTATCAATGAATTTTATTCTTTCTTAAGCAATAGTTGGTTTTTTGTTTTTCTTGTTGTTTTTGCTTGTTTTGTTTCTACCTTACGAATGCTCTGGATTTTTAAGAAATAATTGTTCCCTTCTTCACTATTACTGCCAGGAAGCTTAGCATCAAAATAGTGCTTTCTCTGTATTACTTGATATTTACGTTTCATGTTCTAATTTCACATCCACTCATCTTTACTAACTTGGACTTTTGTCTTATATTTATGATTTAAAATATGTCGTGTCTTGCTGATATTATTTGCCTAAAATTTGCTCGCTTAGAGCACAGGCTTTGGCAATCAAAGGTGAACCTGAATCATAGTTTTTCATCCTTACTAGGGGTACGACACTGATTCAATTGCTCAATTTTTTTTAGATATTTTCTTTTTACTCACAAAATAAAGAACATTGTAATATGGATGTATTAGCACTTTGTGAATATTAACTGAGATATTTGATATAAAGGCTTATCCCAGTGCTTGGCACATAGAAAGACTCCCCTATCACCCAAATAGGTACGAATATCTTACTTAGCATCATCGTCATAATTCAGCTCACATTCTTTTGCTACGCTTCATTTGCTTTCTTTTCAACATCCTTTTACTCTTCTTAACTTAAATGTATTTTAAAACAAGACGGGGTACAGAATGGAGAAGTAAATAAGCAAGTATATACATTTTATTTAGGTTCCAATCTAGGGATGTAGCTTGCACACGCTAGGACTCCATAGTAGATGGGACAGCTTCAGGTGAGCGCTGGAAGAAAAAAAATAATCTAACACAAGTGAGTTAGGAAACTGGGCTGTAGGAGAAAGAGAGGGTAACATTCTTACTTCTTACTTAGCCAAGGGAAAAAGTCTATTGCCTTCCCACGATTAGGGGTTTGAAATAGATATTGTCAGCTGACTGATATGTAGCCCGGATGACTGTAGAAAAGAGAAATTGGGCTTCAGTGCTGTGGAAGGCACATAGAGTAGAGATAAAGTGCCATGCCAACGATCCTTTTTATCCACGTCTCTATTTTCATTAGCCGATTTGAAATGGAACAAGAAAAAAATATCAGGGCTGTGAAATCGCAACCAAAATGTGTTATTTCAAAAAATGCTTAGAACTGATTTAAATGGTGTACATCCAAGCCACTTCAATTTGCAGTAGACTGAAACTTGGCATATTTCTCAGTCCAGATGTAATTTATTTAAATTTCTTTAGTTGTTTTTCAATTTAGAAATATGCATAGACATAAAATTTTGCATGTCTCAAATTTTTTTTTCCCCTGCACATTTGTGAATTAAAATTAGCCAAATTATTAACTGGCTTGTTCTTAAACTGAACCAAGGACGGCTTTCATTTTGAATGACAAGAAATAAACAGTGTGCTAATCAGGGGACTGAGGGATTTTCCATCCTCGAGGATGTGCACAGTGGTGCTTGTGGCGTCATGGCAGGATTCAGCCCCTTCAACGGGATTCCCAAGTAACTTGATCACATCAAGTGTATGTGTGTGTTTTTAAGACTTATAATCATTTGGAGAGGCAGAGTCATACTCCACAATTACTGGTGTTGTTTTCCACTGAAAAATTCACATTGGACATTTCTGTTCTTCTTGGTCCTTCTCTTCCTCAGCCTCCACTGTGTTTCTCTCTCTCTCTTTCTCTCTCTGCCCCACCATTGTTTTGTTCTTCCAGGTTTCCACCCTGTTCCATCCTCTATCCTCCATTCCCCTCTTACCCGCATCCTCCACCCTTGTATGATGCAGAGCGGTTTGCTGGAATGTTCTTGGTTATTTAAGCATTCTGAGTCTTTCAACTTTTACCCGCAATAACCTTCAGGAGGCCTTTCTTCTGAATAAATGTGGGTTTCTCCATGGGAAGAATCCTGGTGAATAGTATTTTTCTCTCTTTTTTCTACATACAAAAACGTGCGTGTACATATACGAGGTCTGTTTAGAAAGTATCCAGCCGTTGTTAATATAACGAGAATGGTTACATGGCTGGATACTTTCTGGACAGACCTTGTGTCCTGTATTTGAAATGTGTGTCTTTAGGAGTTTGGCCTGGAGCATGATTGGAACACCCAGATGCTTGGGGCATCTTGAATTCCTGATACTGGATGGGCTGAAACAACGATGCTATTAGTCCTTTGCCTTTCAGGTACTGTGCTTGTCATGTCAAAATGGCTGAACGGAGCATGACCATGGGCCACACGAGTGATCGGCTTATGGCTTCTGGCTTTTAAGAACCCTAAGGGGCTCCAGCTACAATAATGATCAACGCTTTCGATTTATCCCTGCCCTGATCAAAAGTCTCCAAGGGATCTCCATTTCAGTGGGCTCCGTGAAGGCATGAACTTTGTCTGATGTGCATGATGCTGTCTCCTCATGGCTTAGGGCAGTGCACAGAACTTAAAAATGTGATGAATAAATGAATGGTACGGGTTAAAATCTTCATCAGCCAGGATAGACTAGGTTATACAGCAGTAACAACTCCCGAGTCTCGTTGCTTAAGCAACAAACCATTTTTTATTCAGTATGTGCACCCAGCGAGGGGTGGCAGCGGAAGGGGAGGGCCTCTGCTCATTGGAGTCACTCAAGCATCAAGGCTGACAGTGCAGCTCATCCTATTCCAAAGGCAAAGAGATGTGTTTCGACAATTTAATGCCCTAGCTCGTTGTTTTGAGGCGATACCATCAGTTTTATTGATACGTCATTGGCTAGGACTTTATGGCCCACCCAACCCTAAAGGGGTCAGAAAGTGCAATCCTAGTGTGGTCAGAAGGTGGAAAGGCTCAGCTTCTCTGAAAGGTAGGACAGTATGGCCTTAAGATCAATATCTGTTGATTCTTACATTATTATCAATAGGCAAAATGATCACTGGCTGCAGTACAAAGAATTGCAAGGCATTTGGAAGGAAAAAATGGAATTATGTTGATATTGATATTCTTGTTTCATTGCATACATATAGAATGTCATTTAAGGCAAGTCTTTATATATGTGTGTGTGTGTGTGTATATATATTTTAAATTTTCAACAGTGCCCATCTGAATGCCTTGAACATAACCCATTAGTTGGTGGATTACATTGAATTAAATTGTAGAAGTAACTATCTTGACACTTAATTTCCCTAAAAATGAAAAACATAATGCTTACAGGTTTTCAAAATGGTAGCCTTTATTAGCAAACAAGAACTTCCTTTTAATTTTAATTCATTAGCACAACAAAAATAAACACAAATAACAACAAAACACACAAATAACAGCAAAAACACAAATAAAAACAATCCGGGGGCAAAGACTGTTTTATGCACCTCTTTATTTCAAATGCCTGGCAACATACGTGCCTTTAGAATGAATGAGTAATAATTTTTGGGGATTGTCTTAATGTTAAAGAAATAAGAAAGCATAGTGGTTATTTAAAAAAACATTTTTTTTTCATGAAAGTATTTGATCCAAGTGTTTAAGAAATGGGCTCTTGAGCCAGATCATTTAGGTTTGAAACCTGCTGCATCATTTAATAGCTATATAACTCTGTGCAAGTTCTTTAACCTTTCCATCTTTCCCCACGTTCCCCATCTGTGAAATGGGGATAATAATATTACCATACTACCTATTTGATGGGGTAAAAATAATTAAATTATACATCATAAGACACAGTACAGAATAGTGCTAGCACGTGGTGAAGGTTTAGTAAACATTGGCCGCACTACTGCTGTTATTATTATTTTTGTCTTGATACACTGTACAGCCTACATACGCTTCCTGTGCATACTCGCCAAAGCCCAGAAGGGAAATATGTCATACCAACTGGAAAGAACTTTGGCGTTCTTAGTTTATTTTTATCTGCACAATTATTTATTATTTTGCAGTTTGTCCAATGGTAAGGTTTAATGAACATCTGTGATGCTGCACGTATGTTATTTTGTGTATTTTCTGCAATGGGGAAGACCAGTGGGGACGACCCATCAACCCAAGGCATGGCTCATTCTCTCACTGCGTGTAACGTGAGAAAACAGAATCGCTTCCAAAGACGCACCACAGCATTGAAATTTCTTCCTAATGCCTCCGAAAGGCAAGAGAGTATTCTGAGGAATTGCAAAGGGTTTTTGAGGAAAGAGAATGATAAGAACTACCTCGGTTTTGAAAAAGAAAATAAAATTGACACTATGATTGGTGACAGTGGGGATCTCATCAGTCGTGTTTTCTGCTTTGTCTCCAAGCACCCAACACACAGTAGGTGCTTTATAAGCGATTTGCAAAATAATGGAATGAATATTTCAGAGAATTATTACTAGTGCAATCTATAAGTGAAAATTAGATCACCTTATGTGCATGCTGAAGTTTAGGTGCAATCATATTTCTGAAGAAGAAAGGGTTCAAATCATATTACTACAAAATAAGATGTTGAACTTCTGAGTGTTTTCCCTCTCCATCCCAGCATGTCATTTGAGGGAGGACAATATTTTTTTTTTGTAAAAAAGAGCCTTAAGCATATTTCTTCATCACAACCCAGTCTTTGGTGCTGAAAATGACATATTTCTATTCATTAAACATGTTCAAAAAACTCAGAAGGTTTTCATTGCACTCATGCATATAAACATCTATGCTCTATTCCAGATATAGAATATTCCGAGATTGAACTGCTGAAACAACCAACAGACTGAAATTGGCATGAACCTGACAATATTTTTTTGGTTAACTCACTGGTTACAAGAACATTAAGAGGTAAGCAATGGCTTGTACTATTTCACTTCCACATCCCCAGTGGAAAGTCTGACTCCCATTAGCACTAAGAAAATGTTGCAGAACGTTTTTGTTCTTTTGTGTCTCTTTGCCTCTTTACTCTTTTGGCAAATGAATGCTATCGGTAAAACCTCCAGCATCATCTGTCGGGCAATCGAGTGTTAAAGCACTGCTTGAGTTGTGGAAGAGTTAGTGGGCAGATATTACGATTCGCTGTAGCTGTAATAGAGGGTAATGTCACTTTAAGACATGTGATACTTTGGAGAGGAGGGAGGCATTGAAAAAGAGACCACTGCTACTTACAGCACCGAGCAGCAGCCCTGCTACATTCTGCCGCCTTACTCTGCCCCAGATGCACCGGCGTGGGAACGGTCCTTCGGCAACTATAAACTGATTCTCCCCGGGAAGCTGCACACCATCTCTCCATCACTTCAAAAGGTCTCGTCAGGCAGAGGTGACGCCAGGAGATGATTTAAAGGTGAAAATGACAAGGTTTCCACCCCTCAAACCTTGGCTCCTTTTCTGACAATACCGTCTGAATGCACCCGATGTCTTTACTGTGGAAATAGGATCCGAAGAGGAAAACATATATATATTTTTAAATCTTGATCAAGAAGATTGTTGGGAAGCTGTTTTTTGTTTTTTTTTTTTTTTAAATTTCAAATTGTGGCACAGATGGGTTTTAGGAAGTGTTAGATCTTTCCAATGAACACTAATAGAGTACTCTGCTCTTGGCTGGATTTTTCAGGTAAGACACCTCTTTAAGGATTTAAGATTGGGAACGGAGATCTGGAACCTATTCGGTCATATCTAGAGGACTGTGCAGGCTGCATGCCTGTTCTGGGGAAACACTTATTAACATTGAGACAACCTCTCGGTCGAGGAGCAAGCAGTGAGCGCGGTATGCAGGAAGCTTGGAAGTGATGCTGAGAATTAAGGAAAGTTAAATAAAAAATACATATTGCAAATGTCAAGTCACAGTGATCTCTTTGAGTGCTGGGATCTATGTAGGTGAAGAAATGAGTGAGAGGAAGCGGTCATAGAAATGCTGTTAAGTTTTGATTTGGGTAGGATTTTTGTTTTTTCAAGTTTAGATTCATTCCTGGTGCATTTTAACTGCAATTCACAGCACAGTGAATTGACAAAGCACAATCACCTCTGTTCTGTCTTTCTGTAATTTAAAGGGTATTCTGAAAAAGTCCAAAAATGTATTCAGTTTAGGATTCACAGTAGAGGTGTTGCTATTTATCTCTACTGAAGAGAATGCATCTATGTTACCCTGACAGCCCTGAAAACAATAAGGCCAGGTATGTTGTGTACAAAAGTAAATAGTGGGCAGTGAAAGTATTAGAAAGTGAGTGTTCCGTCTGAATCACAGACTCGGGCGTGAATAGCATCACGCTGTTGAAAATAATGTTTTCCTACTTTGCAGTTAATTATAGTTGTCACCATTTGTCTATTAGAGTCCTAAAACTCTCTTTGAAGGCTGCATCTCTCTCCTAAAACACACAAATTATCCTGTATTATGTGCATATATGATGTGTAATTTTGCTTTGTGAATATCACAGTTTTTAAAAAGAGTACCAATTTCCGTGAATAAAGAAGCCACGCTGGGAGGTCACTAGCAGGTTTCCAATGTACAGTTAAAATTCTTCAAGGGTATGATTTGACAGTGGAAAAGGAAAAGAAAGAAAGCAATCTTGCTTCCAAAGCCCTGCCTGGCCGAGAGAAAAGCATATAGTTGACTGGATGCTTGTACAGAATATGCTTCCCTAGCACTGGCTTAGTAAGGATGATGCTTCAAGTTTGATTAATTTGGCAATATGAAATGCAACATAAGGTGTTGTTTGAGAAATTGGACAGTATGTAGCGCAGTGGAGGCTCTGTAGCTCCTAAGATCCTCGTAGGTGCAGATAAGACTGTCAGAGTTTCTGTGCCTGAGAAAAGGTATATGTTCATCCATAAATACATTTACCACCTGTATATGCATATTCATCAACACTGTACAACACCAGCCACAGTGGAATGTTAGGAGCAAGATTGTAAATGATGGCTTGCTCTAGGATAGACACACACATCTTGCATTGGAAACTCGTTCTGGCTGAAGACAATTCCTTCTGATTTTAAGTCCAGCCAAAAAGATCAGTTCTATCAGGAGATTACAACATGCCTCTGAGAAATGACTACTTAGTTTAGAAGACAGCACTGCAATTAAAAATTCATGAGTATAGAATTAAAAAAAAAAGAACCCACTCTTTCCTTTCAGGCTTATGTCAGACTTGCAATGAAGTTAGAATGAACAGGAGTCTGCAGTTTTGAATAGCTGGGATAGCTAGAGTTTAAAGATCATTGTGTAAAATAGGATTTTAGTCGGCACACCTTGTTTCAAACTGCCTAACTGATAGTCAGAAACTTTATTTTGTTATTTTGGCACTCTTAGGAATTTTGTTTTTGCAGAATTAAAAAAAAACGAATTTATGATCTTCTGGAAAGGGCCTCCCCCTCAATCCTGTTTCACGGCATGACCTCTGCTGGGTCATCAATCCTAGCCAGAGAAGTAGCAATGGAACATGACGTCTGAGACCTCCCTTCCCGCATCAGCGGGGCTGGCCGAGCTCGGGGCTTGAGGCTGGGGGTAACCTTTCCTGTCGGATGTTCTCTTTAGAGAATGGCCATGGTCTCTGCGATGTCCTGGGTGCTGTATTTGTGGATAAGCGCTTGTGCAATGCTACTGTGCCATGGGTCCCTTCAGCACACCTTCCAGCAGCACCACCTGCACAGACCAGGTAAGTCGGAGCTGGCTCGACCGCAGCCTCCTCCGGGCTCGCCGCTGTCGCCTTTAGCAGATGGTTGCATGCAAGTGACAGCAAGTGCTGTGGTGTGGGCAGCTCGCCTTTGAGTCCCAAGACATAGCGTTGGCTGGCTGGCTGCTTCCGGGGCTGGGGGGGCTGGGGGGGGGGAAGGGGAGTGTACCAAAATATTTCGGAGCTATTTCTATTAATTTCTCAGAATAGAAGGAGGGTTTCTCTTTGTCATCCCACACACCTTGAAAAGTAGAAGGCGTTGGCTTTTGGATGCTTTGGCCGATAGCAAAATATTCTGCAAAAGGTGGGGTAACTTTCAAAACTTGAGGGTTTTTTAGGGAGGCAAAAATGTCATCTTTGCGTGTCTATTCCTGGGATGCATTTTTACCGAGTATAAATAAATACTGTAATTTTGGTCCGTATGTGGCTAAGGAGTGCGGGTGGGTGGGTGCGCGGAGGGCGTAGTCCCCAGACCAACTTTGAAAGTTAAGTTGTCAATGAAAAAGAAATGGAAAGGTAACTTACTATTTCTGGTCTGATTTAATCTGCCTCCTCTGCTTTCTCCCTTCCTTCCAGTGTGCTCGGTGGCTTTCTTCCCCTTTTCTCCTGGCAGTTTCAGGCCACGTTCCCTCTCGTCTGATCCCCCCCATGTCGGGTATTTAGCTCCGGACGCATTTGGCTTTCGTAGCCTTTCTGTTCAAAGTGTCTTTCTCGCCCTTCTGTGGCCACTCTTCATTCAGTGTGGGTTTTTCTCTTCTTTGCCTCTCTCCCGGCAGCCTCCTCCTCGCCGTCTCCGCCCCAGCCCCATTGTCCTTCCCTCCCCTTGTCCTCCAAAAGGTTTCCCCGTTTTCGGTTCAGCTTTAGCCTTTGCACCTTTTCCTACCTGCGCCTTCCCCGCCACCCTCCCCCGACCCTCCCTTCCCCGGGACGGTGGGGTTCGGGCTCTGGGGACCAGTTGCGCATCCGAGTTTCCCATCCCCAGGTCCGAAGTGCTCCCGGCCCTGCCTGCCCCGCTCCTCCAGATCCCTCCGGTGGCCTCCGCCCCTCCGTGGACCGGCGCAGTCCGCGTCCACGCCCTCCTTGCGGTTCCCCGGCTCCGCAGCGGCCTGGACGCGGATCTTCCACGCAGTCCTCGGGCAGCTCCTCCCTGGGCCGCTCGCTGCCTGCAGCTGGGGCAGGCTGGGTGCATCGCGGGGCGCAGCCCACGGTCCCCACGCGCGCCCGAGCCCCGGCCACCCCAGGAGGAGGAGGGGGAGGGGGCAGCCTGTTCTGGGGGCCGACGCGGGGACTGCCCTCCCCTCACCTCAGCCCTCCTCCCCAACGTCCCCCCGGTCCGGAGGGACAGCGAGGGGGCGCCGGTGGCCCTGCAGGTGGGCATGGACGCGGCTCCGCCTCCGCTGCGCGCTGGCGCTTCTGCCGCCAGAGTCCCCAGCCTGGCGCGGGGACCGCGAGGCAGCCGTGGATTTGGGCATCTGCACGTTACCTCCGATCACTTAGTCACGGATCTGTTCTGGCCGAAGATGCCTTTGACTCGTTACACAGTCTTGCAAATACTGTGGGAAATCTGCACTCGTGATACTCAAAAATAAGAATTTATCATTAAAAAAAAAAAAACCCAACTATTAATTGTGATGTTTTAGGCACGACTCTCAGAGTGAATTCACATTGTTTTGCATAGTCCTTATGCAGGTGGGTGTCATTCCCCCTGTTTCCTCCAGGGAATGGAAGTTCCGAGGGGTTGGGTGACTTGTCTGAAGCCACACAGCCAAGAGCTGCCGCTGGAAGTCAGGGCGGTTTGATTCCACCACCGGAGCAGGTGTCTCTGGGTGCACAGAGTGACAGTGCCAGGTGGCTTCTTTGAGGAGGCTTGAGCGCCTTCACCTAATCTGTGAAAATTTTCAGCATGTCCATTCGTGGACTCATCCGAAGGCAAACCCATTCAGGGAGGTGGCCACAGCAGAAGTGGTGAGTGGCTCGTGGTGGGGGGGATGCAGGGCTCAGGGCTGGCCACCATCTCTGTCTGTCACTTAAGCTTAGTGACATGACCTTGGGAAAGTGACTTCTCTTGTCTGAGCCCAATTTCCCAACTGGGGATATGGCAGGGGGTGTAATTAAAATAAAAATAACTTCTGAGTAAGTCTTCTGGTAAGTTGTAAAGTTCTTCAAAAATACCAGGAGTGTTTCTGACATCCCCTCTTAATAGACTGCAAGCTTGAAAGTCAGGGATGCTGAATGAGAGAAGTTTTGCTGTTGATGCAGCTAAGAATCCACATAGCAAAAACGAAAACTGTTTTTTCTCTTGCTGTTTTTTTTTTTTTTTTATTGTGGTGGTACATGGCTAGAATGTACCACCCAGTGCTATGCGTCTTATTTTACACTCTATGCTTATAATCATGAAATATACATGGTGCAATTTGCAATGAGCTTTCACATAGGTTGTCTCCATTAATCAGCTAATATAGAGATTTTTTTTGGTGGGGGTGTTATGTGTAATAAGTAAACTCATGTTTTTGTAGGGTTTATTATTAAAGCATAGTATCTTAAACAGAGAAACAGATTATTAAGTTCTGGCTGAAATTAAACTCAATAGTTGTGTTCTCCATTGTTTTCCTTAGAGTTTGCTTGTTATCCACCAATGCGTGGTTGATCTGTGTGTCACATACCCCAAGAAACTACAGCACTGAAACCAATTTCAACTCCAAGTGCTTATACGTTTGGGACCCATTCAGCTTCCTGGTTGAAATGAAGAAACTATAAATACCCCTTTCTAGATGCAGAGAGATTAAAATGATATTAAAGTCCAGTGGTTCTATGTAACACGTTTACTCGACTTCCTTGGTTTTTCGACAATAGCTGCGGAGATTAAAGTGATAGATCTTGGCCATAGCAATATTCTAGATTATTCTAGTCAGACTTTCTAATACAATCTTCTGTTTTGATTTTAGAAGTAAAAATATGCTTTTTCTTCGATGAGAGTGGTGCCATTTTCCTCTGTGGGTCTTAAATCTTCAGGGACACTGATGAAATGTGTATGAAAACAAGAGAGAAATCAGGGCCAGTTACCTGTGACAACCCGCCCCTAGACGAGCAAATAAATAAATAAGATAGCTGGATAAATGAGCAAAAAGGAAAAAAAGCATAATCTCGTTTTCTCAAATCGGTTAAAACAAGTGACATGATGAGAAAAAATGGGACACCAGCAGACCCCGAGCTTTGCCACATTTGCCTAAGCTTGAAAAATCACCTCTTTCGTAGAGCGAGAGCAGGGAGACTCTGCGTGCATGCCAAGTATACCAGGGAAATGTGGAAAATGACAGATCTTTCACTCAGAGCCTTGAATGGAGGGAGAGCGAAAGCTTTCCCGCTACCTCCTCACCTGCTTAGGATTGGCCGTGCCAGCCCCTTCCCCCCCAGCCTCTTAGAGGTGGCTTTGCTGTCCCCTGCACAGCAAGATGGATGGTGTTCAGATTGCAAGCAGCCAATTTCAGTCTCTCAAGAAATAATCCACCACACTGACAGATGAGTGGAGTCTGACGCGGTGTTCCCCTCGTTCGGGCTGCCACACCTGGTTGGCACCAGCCCGCCAGGGTCCTTCAGGGGGAAATAGTTAGAGATTTGGGCCAATTTCTGCTGTCATAACATGAAACCGAGATCGTGTTTTTGTGAGACCGTGAATTTGTGATCTGTCTTTTGATGCAGTGCGTTGGTACACAAACAGAATGAGAATATGTTAACTAGAAAACTGACTGATTTTAATGTATTCACCCGCAGTCCCTGAGTACTCCCTATTTTTCATATTTATAGTGTTAGGAATGTGCCATTTATTTTCAGTTACTCACTAGTTAAGGGAGATTAAGACTGTCAGTCAAATGCAAGTGAATTTTAAAAATTACACCAGTAAAAATGTGCTGTGGATTAACAGATTTGTAATTTCAATAATTTAATATTTGGTTAGATCGAGTTTTTATTTGGGGGAACTCTGTAAGAAATTACCGTAACAACTTAAGAATGCTGGTGACTCTTCCTAATTTTTCACAGTAAAGCTATAAGTAGGGCATTTAATTTTTTTTAAAAAACAACTGTATTGAAGTATCATTTACATACCATGCCATTACTCCATTGTAAGAGTACAATTAAATGATGACTAGTAAATTTACCAAGTTGTACAGCTATTCACATAAATCAGTTTTAGAAGATATCCTTCCCCCTATTGAGACCCCTGATTCCCTTCCTCAACTACATTTCAAGCATGCCCCTCCCCTCCACGGTGCTAAAGAAGACAGACTAAACAATGAGAATTCAAAAGGGGTGTTCAGTTGTTTCAGGTAATTAAAATAGACAGCGTCAACTCTTTATAATCACCAGTGTTTTGTGTAACAGGTAAGAAAGGACGAATGATTTTTGCTAAATGTGACTTTCTAATTTAAGATAGTTTTTTCCCCTTATGGGTATACGAAGTACGACAGTCATTTTGATGGTTGCTTAGTTTTAGAGCGTGGGGGTGTCTATGTGTGTGTGAGAGAGGGCTGTCCTTGAAACTTAATGGAATATGGATCATCTCAAAATTCTTTAGCAAGAAAAAATCCTTGGGATTCGTTAGTAATTTAAAATTATACAGATAAATTACATGAGACAGGAAGTTTTAAGTGACTCATGAATCATTTATCCTTGAGTCCCTTCTGTTTTATTGACAGCGTGTACAGAAATGATATAGAAAAAGATTATTGAACAGAATCGTCTATGTAATTTATGCTTGGCCTGATTTAAAGCTATATTAAGCAACCTAGGTGAGTTAAGAGGTATTCATTGATGACTTGATTGTTGCATACTGAACATCACCATCCATTTTAAATTGTGGTGTTTTTTTTTGTTAAAATATTAAAAAGCATTCTTGTGTGCCTTACACTGATTTTTTACCTTGACATTCAATATTATTTTATTGAAAGCTGCTTAAAGAATATTCACTGGAATACCAAGGAACATTCCAGCAAACAGTTGTTTTATGGCAGTAATACAGAAGAACCAGTGTGAACAGCCATGGTTGCATATTGGCTTTCTGAGAATGCGTTATCAGTGCTAGGTTGCTAAGTGTAGTGGATGGGCCTCAGGATTAGAGCAGACAGGTTGTTATTTGGTGTGAGCTGGTGCTAGTGATAATCCATTGATCATCTGATTGACGATATTGAGCTCATCTTAGAGTCACAGTGCAGCTATGGACATCCGGTAAGGCCCCATGATATCAAAACCAAGTAGAGTTGCAAATAAATATTTCTGCTCATCCCATGAACTTATAAGAGAATTATTATAATGCTAAAAAATTGTTACTTATGTGAGCTCAAGCCTATGGCTTCAATTCAGAGCTAAGGAAAATAGATGTTATAGCCTACTGCAAACAAAAATATTTTGAAATGGCGTAAGTGAACATTAGCCTTTAGTTGCTAATGTTTTAAAGTTCATTTGGGATGA
The DNA here is from genome assembly GCA_963574885.1 of Lepilemur ruficaudatus. NCBI lineage: Eukaryota > Metazoa > Chordata > Mammalia > Primates > Lepilemuridae > Lepilemur > Lepilemur ruficaudatus. The sequence goes on from CAUYRT010072613.1 coordinate 17,482, forward strand.
CAATTTTAACTCTTTAAAACACTTTCAATTTTGAACTCTGTAAACATCTCTTAACTGTAGGGTACACCATTTTTGATAACAATTTGGCAGTGTCTTCCAAAATATAAAATTTGCAAATCCTGACACAGTAATTCCATTTCTAGGCATTTCCACTAAGAAAACTACTGGACAAATCTGGAAAGATGCATGTTAAGGTATAGTTATCAGGACCATGGTTTTAATAGCAAAAAAATCAGAAAGGAGTTTCATCTCCATCAAAAGGGGATTGGTAAAATAAACCATAGTACGTCCACACAGTGGGAGCTGATGTGGCCATTACAAAGGGGGACATGTGTGTATGTATACTCATGTGGAAAAATGCCCATGAGACATTGCTGAGTGAAGAAAACAAGGAAAAGAATACTTTGAAATAATTTTGGAGAAAAAAATCATATTTGCACATGTACAAAAAAGGTGAAAAAAGATATAAACCGTCTTTCGACAGTGATAGCTAAATCTGGGAAGAGGACTGGAATGACTTAAACTGTTTACTTCCTATAATTATGTATGTTTTGGTTCACTTTTGGTAGGAGCCTATGTTGTTTTTTAATAAAAGCATAAACTGTCAGCTATAGAGAGTTTTAATGGTAAAATTAGAAATACATCAAACAATGTTTCAGTTGAAGAAAAAAGAAGGGAGAGTAAGTAGGAATATATCATGAGGCCCTTTTTCTTCTAAGGGCCTTAGTCCAGTACAATGTCTAGAGCAGCATTTTCCAAATTACACTTCATAGAAACACTGTCCTTTCAAGATGTTCCTTGGAGGAAACCCGTTGGCTCTGGCCTTCTGGGGAAGCTCTCACTGTTTGGTATGTTCTCCTCTTGGAGATCTGCAGTTCATGTAAGTGTATGAAAATTCTGGAAAGATTTGCAAGTAAGAAATCTGATTTTCCTTAACTAAAAGTTTCAACCACTTTTTTTATTTGGGCAACACCTACGGTGCCTGTTCATACCAAGTGTGTTGAAAAGGGTGGGCCGAGACCATTCTGAAATACTCTGCTATCCGTGTTTCTGTCTCTTACTTCTACTGATGTACTTGACAGATAGTAGGTGCTCAGAAAATCTTGTTAAATTATGGAGGAAAGAGGGAATAAAGATTCTGGTGGAATCTTTAACTCTCTCTTAGTTGTTACTACTTGTGTGTGAGTGTTTGTGTGTGTATATATGGATGCGTGTGCATTTGTGTGTGTTTATAATTTGGAGATATCCAAAATGGAGAGTTGTATAAACATTAAATTGTTGGTATAACATATATATGTCTGTACGTGTGTATCTTTGTATAGATATTTGACTCTGTTCAGTTTTTGACAGCTATTCCAGTAATGACAATCATTCAAAGAATATACTCACAAAGGCAGTAAAAATTTAAAACCCTAAGGTTTTCAGTCACAGCATAAGGAGTTTTTTGTTGTGGTGGTGGTTTTGTTGTTTTTCCTATAGGTTTGGAAAATATGATAGAAGTGGTCTTGAGGGACTGAAGAGGGAGCATCACTTAGCAAATAAGGAAAGGAATTTTACTTTCCAAATTCTTTTGATATCAGGAGAAAAAAGTCACTTCGTCTTTGTAGCAGAGAGGAAATAACACCAGAGAAGCAATTTTCCCTTTCTTTGGGGTAAAGAGAAGATGAACTATTTTGTTAACAATTTGTAGAGACTAATTGAATTCCCCAAAGATAATGTTCCTAAAGCACTTAGGGAACTCTCTTGGCCCACTATTTCTTTCTCCTTCCCTGAATTTATATAATAAAGGTCCAGAAAAAGAAAAGAGAAATGATATTATTGCAGAGATTTTCTCTCACAAGATGGATGGAAATGCTGAGCAATCTGCCTGCTCATTAAGTGGATCCTTCCTCCATGCAGGGCAGGGTCAAACCGAGTCTCCTCTGAGTCTGATTAAAGACCTCCTCCATCCTCAGATGTCCTCCTGATGCAATTACCTGCCTTTACCTTCCCTACACCTGTTCTAGACCTTTTCTAGACATGCTTTCATGTCACTCAAGAATAAATCCAAGCTTTGGATACATACATCCAAAGGATTTTCTTATTCCCACTTTTGTGGATGACAAATGGGCCAGTTGAGTCATATGCCTTAAAGTGTCAGCTCCCAGATTTAGATGAGCTACCACACAGTGGGGGAGGGGGGTGGGGGGAGCACTTTGATGCTCCTGAAATTAACAACATGTTCTGGATTAGCGAGAGGTCATACTTCCCATTGAATAAATATTGGGTAGGTAGTCAATACATTATTTACTGATCAGCTAGGCTTTTTGGCCAAGCAATAACTTTATCTCCTTTAAAATTCAGATACTGGTGGGAAAGGACCACATGAAGTCTTTTTTTATACTGGGTTATGGTGAGAAAAAAGCACCAGGGCAAGAGTCAGAGGCCGGGGACTTTCAGGATTTCCCTCAAGTTGTCAATTCGCAAGGCTCCAAATGAGAGGGTTGGACAGAGTCAGCGATTTCCATATCGTGTCTTGTAGCTCCAAGGGGGGTGGTCCGTGTGTTTCATAAACGATGAAGTATATTCTGCCAAATTACAAAGCTTGAAACTGCCTAAGGAACTGATTTATTAATTTTATCTGTCTTATCTGATATAGCAAGACTCAGTACAGCATTACTGTTGTCGATGTAAAAAAAAAGCATTCTGCTAAAACTATTTGAAAACTTTGTGGATGATTTCGTAGGTAAGCAAGCCAAATAACCTTCATGGACCAGGCAGGTAACAGAAATTATCCACCGGACATCAGGAAATGCTGAGGGCTGTGGCAACCCAGGAGCACACGCACATCTAGAAGGCACGACACACCCTTAGCCCACTTGGGAGAGAGGTCCATTGTGAAACCATCGGCTGTTTCAAGGCAAGCCAGAAATGTAGAATTCTATGTGTAATTCCTTTACCTTTTAAATGTCAGGTGGGCCAGATGAAACTTGACTGAGGGCTACGTCCTGCCTGCAGTCTGTCAATGTGCAGCCTCAGACAAGACTGTGTTCAGCTCTAATAGCTCATGATTCTTTTTTTTGAGACAGAGTCTCACTCTGTCACCCGGGCTAGAGTGCAGTGGCATCAGCCTAGCTCACAGCAGCCTCAGACTCCTGGGCTCAAGCGATCCTCCTGCCTCCGCCTCCCGAGTAGCTGGGACTACAGGCATGCACCACCATGCCCGCTAATTTTTTCTATATATTTTCAGTTGGCCAATTAATTTCTTTCTGTTTTTAGTAGAAACGGGGTTTTGCTCTTGCTCAGGCTGGTCTCGAACTCCTGACCTTGAGCGATCCTCCCGCCTCTGCCTCCCAGAGTGCTAGGATTACAGGCGTGAGCCACCGCGCCCGGCCTCTCATGATTCTTGATGAGTTTATCCTATATCTTTATGCAGACAGGCTGGGGAGAGTTAGGGCAGTAGGGCTCAAAGGAGATGCTCTGTTCACATGTTTCTTGGCACCTGCTTTGAAGTTATACCCGTGCTTTAGCCCTTCCCGGCTCACACCCAAAAGGCAGAAACACTGGGTCTCTGAGCCTCTTGCCTGCAGCTAAATGGCATCACCGGGGCTCTGGTCGGCCAAAAGCCTCTGTACAATGCAGCCAATGTTCTAATCCGAAGTCTCACTCAAATCTTAGCTAAAAATTAATTAATTTTCTTGCAGATTCAGATTGCAAAAAAATGATAATCGGTAAATGCAGTGAAACAGAGGGAGGCACCAGGCAGCATAGTGATGCCTATATAAAAATCTTAATCTAATGCTTTATTAAAGTTCTCAGAATTTAGCCTGAAGCCCACTAGTAGCTTATAAGTTTATCTTGAAATCCAAGGGTTTTTTTTTTTCCTTTTTCTTTTTGTTCTTTGGAGCAAGCAATTTACGTTTTCATGTGCATTCATTTTTGTATATGAATAAAGGCGACTTTTTAGTAAACCCACTGAGTTATCATTCTACTGGAAGTGACAAGTAACTAAGGTTTACTGAGCTTCCTTAATTCAGTATTCTACTGAGAAAACCGGCTGCCAGCTCTTGGAAACACTGCAGAGTTTCCGCACGCAAAGAATTAGAATTCATGCCATTTTGGGAAGGATAATTTGTTAACAGTATATCATGAGTGTTGTCTTGAGTTGTTAGCGATTTTCAATTGCTGTGGTCTTTGCTTTTTAATTATACATTAGTGGTTGGTTTAGTTTCATCATTACCAATTAAATTTGCTGTGGGCTGTTTGGTTAACCCTGTAGTCCATAATGATGCATATTTGCGTATTTTGGGTTTCAAATTTGCTGAAGACTAGAGTCTAAGACATTCCTGGATTGTGGTTCAGAAAAGATTCATCTATATTCTTACTGCTAAAACATGTATCGCCACGCATGGCATAATGCTGTTTCAGTCAGCAGCAAACCTCATGGGCCACAGTGTTCCCATAAGGTTCCAATACTGTATTTTTACTCTACCTTTTCTATATTTAAATGCACAAATACTTGCTGTTTGTTTGAATTGCCTACAGCGTTCAGGAAAGTAGCATGCTGTACAGGCTTGACGCCTACGAGCAAGAGGCTATACCATTATAGCCTAGATGTGTAGCAGGCAGTACCATCTAGGTTTGTGCGAGTGAGTACCCCGTGATGTTTTCATAACGATGAAATCACCTACCGGTGCATTTCTCAAAATGCAGCCCTGTCGTTAAGTGATGCAGGATGGTATATGTCATCACCCTAAAGTCTGCTTGTGTGGTGACATATAGTGACGTTGTTTAAACACTGCCTATGAACCTCTGCAACAGATTCTCATGGTACATAACTTATTTTTTTTTTTTTTGTCTAAGGACATTGCTTTATAAGAGCATGATAATAGTTTCCTCCTAGAAAAATAATTAGTGATTCATAAAGTTTCTTTCCAAGTATTTATCACTTGAGTATTTTTCACTGGGGAGAGGAAACAGGTAGGAATTGAATGTTTCACCTCCTCTGTATGCTGTGGTCAGGAAAGTTTGAGCAGCACTGTTCTGCAACGAAATTGTAACTAGAGACCAGCCCTTTGGAAAACTGAATTTAAAAATAAAAAGCATTAGCAAAAAATAAAAATAAATAAAGCCCTTATTCTGAAATAAAATGATAAGATACAAGACTTGAGAACGTGCCATTTGGAAGCTTCCCAGATGAGGTCTTATTAAAATGAATTGGCTTTGTAGCCTCTGCCACCTCTCGATCTGATGGAAATGCAAGATGCCAGGTCCCGGGCAGGTGCTGGGGAATCCAGGTCACTGGGTGAACATTTGTAGGGCAGCGTTTTTGACAGCTGCTCCTAGGATCGCTTAGAAGCAAGAGCAGATTTACGGTGTGCGTGTTGCCAATCTGCACCCTTCAATCTGCCACAGGCATAGGTGAATCAATCACCGTGATTGTTCCCACAGAGCCTGGATGTGATCACGGGATCATTCTCAATCCTCCTCCAGGCTCTGCCCGTCAGTTGATTGACACTGGCATGCAAAGTGAGAGTCTTTGACCACCCCTGATGTGGGTTAATTGGCTAACTATCTTGGGAACCTCTCTTCTATCCAGAAAAAAAAAAAAATGTGTGTCATGAAATTCTTTTTATTAAAAAAGAAGAAAGTGAACCAAATTTTAATTAAATTTAAAGAGCCACACGGGTCCAGTAGCTAGTGTTTAAAATAGTACAGCTTTAGACAATTCTGTCAAATTCTGAGAGTTGTGAAACTGTCTTTTTATTACCTCCAGAAATTTTTGATGCCTAACGTGTAAGATGCAAAGCTACTTGTGATATGAGCTCTAACTGAACAGGGTGCTAGGTAATCAATCACAAAGCAGGAAGCAATCCATTCTGAGCAGAGAAGATTTGGGAAGCCCTCGTGAAGCGGGTATTTTGTAGAGGGCTTTGAAGGTTGGGTAGGAAGTCAGCTGGTGGGAATAGGTCAAGGGTGTTCTATTCAACTCGAGGGAACAGAAGGAGTCAAGACTTAGAGGCTGGCGAGGGTGATACTGTAAGTCAGTGAACCTGGACGGCTGGAAGCTCTGCATTAGTTAGAGAAACTCTTGTATTCATTCCAAGTAAAGGGAAAGCAAGACTGTTTTTCTTAGTTACTGTTTTGCAATCTAAAGGCTGCCTTACCAGTGCACACTGGTGATCTCAGAGGCAGAGCCAGAGGTAGCATGGAGAGAAAGAGCCCTGGTATCCCAGTGAGAGTCTCTATGGAAAGCAAGTCAGCTAACTATCAATGACACAGCAACCATATTCTGGCCAGACTCTCTGAGCCCCACGAGGCCTTTCACATCTTTGAATTATTACCTCTGTGCAATAAAAGAGAAACTGTGTCATGACCATTGATTTTGAAAGTCTGATTATTATATTAAAGGAAGCTACCTATCTCTATCCATCTCAAAGCCTAAGGGTGATGATTTTTATTTTTAACATACAACAGATTTAATATATGATATTCAACAAATGTCTGTTGACCACCTACTAGGTGCAGAGAACTACACTTTCCTAGTAGGAACAGAAATGACACTTTGTGATAATCACCGGTTGGACACTGATTTCCCTGCCGCATTGCGAGCTCTGTAAGGGTGACGATCCCAGCAGTCTGGCAATGCCTGAAACAGTATCTGGTATGTGGTGAAGGCCAAATAAATATTAATACTTGCCAAATGAGTGAAAGCATGAATGATCCTAAGCATTTGATATTTCTTTTTCTTTTTCTTTTTTTTTGAGATAAGAGTCTCACTCTGTTGCCCAGGCTAAAGTGCCATGGCATCAGCCTAGCTCACAGCAACCTCAAACTCCTGGGCTCAAGCGATCCTCCTGCCTCAGCCTCCCTCCTGAGTAGCTGGGACTACAGGCATGTGCTACCATGCCCAGCTAATTTTTTATATATATAATTTTAGTTGTTTGGCTAATTTCTTTCTATTTATAGTAGAGACAGGGTCTCGCTCTTGCTCAGGCTGGTCTCGAACTCCTGAGCTCAAGTGATCCTCCCGCCTTGGCCTCTCAGAGTGCTAGGATTACAGGCGTGAGCCGCCGCACCCAGCCAGCATTTGATATTTCATTTACTCCTCACAATAACCTCGTGAGGGAGACCATCTTTGCATTTTACCAATACATAAAATGTGAAAGAATAAGTTAACTGATTTGTTCAAGGTCGTCTAACTTGGGGGTGCAAGCTGGGGGTTCTGCCGGCCTCTGGATAATGGCTTGGTTTGCTGAGCGCCTGCTGAGTGCAGGCCCTACTATGGGATTTTTCTTGCAATAGGACATTTGGTCTGCACCACAACCCCATGTGGTCAGTACTGTTACTCCCCATTGTACAAAACACTGCAGAATGTGGATGGTCATCATAGAGGGGAGAGGAAAACTTAGGTTGTGCCCTGACTCTGTTTACGTTACAACCCAGAACTGCTTTGGGGAATATCAATGAGCTGGTCAATTGAAATTGCAAAATAAATTTCTATGTTCAGGAGTGAGCATCGTGTTGCGTTAGCCAGGTGTCTGTTTCTTGGGCATGTAGCTTGGTCTATACCGTGCCCGTGCAACGCTTTTGAGTACTGGGACTGAGTAATGTTTGCGTCTCAATTTAACTGAAAAAACAGGCCTGGCCAAGAGCATGCTTTCTTTCCTTTTTGAATTAACAGGACCTCATTTTCAAGTGTTGTTTACGGGGCTGCTGTTTCCCCATAAATTCTTTTAGACCCTTTTGTGCTCCAGGCAGAGAAGCAACAGGCATAGGATAAATGTACATTCGTTAGACTTGGTCTTAGTGTAGATTTTTTTGGTTTACTTAAAATGAAGTTATAAATCATTCACACTGGAAAAGAATTCTCTCCAACTGCAATGGAACTCTTTTTCATGAGACTTTTGGCATGTATCGTGTTGATCCTTTATGAATTATCCAGAATGTTGTAAAATGGGTTGACCTTTCTGGTAAGTGATTTGATCGTTTTCAAGCAGCGTCTTTCAGCTAAAACACAGCACTTGCTGTCTTTCAAATAAAACCTGCCAGACACGTAGCCTGATAGCATGTGAGGTATTAATTGCGTATATAACCAGACCCGAATTTTCCCCTTCCAATTCCTGTATTATCAAAACAAACACCTTCCTCCATTCTGAAAGTATCCTCGGGGCCGCTGCTGGCAAATTTCTGACGCTCAGCCCGTTCTTCCCATGATCACGGCCTTGTGGACATGGCTGATCAGTTAGGGCGACTTTGAACACAGATTCAACCTCTGAATCCTTCCCAGCACGTGTTCCAGTCATCGAGTTACTAAACGAGATAGGAATGGTGGCAAAAATAACCACATACGCCCCCCTCAGAACAACCATCATGCGGCACCTACTGTGTGCCTCACACTGTGCTAGGTGCCTTATGTGGAGTTAGCCATTTAGTGTTGAGATGAAACATGTTGTCCATCCTGGTTCAGGCTGTTCTTTTATGTAAGTCTGTTGTCCCCTCAAGGTGGGGTCGTGTTATTCATTTGAAAATAATGCTTTAAATGATTAAGAAATGTAATGCATGTAAAGCACTTAGAATGATTCCTGGAACAGGGTAAATACCATGTAAGTACGGCATCTGCCTGCATCTTTGGGAATTGGGCATAGAGTTGATTTGCTTGCGGGTCTTCTACCTGACCTCACCCTCTTGCCACCAGTGACTCTTGGCCAGCAGAGTCTGCAGAGACAGCGCAGCTTGGTACGCCAGACAAGCCAGGACTTTCCATCCTACGTCTGTCATGATTGTACTTATTTGCGCTAAGTGTGGGCGAGTCATTGTGACTCTACCTGCCTCACCCATACGGTGTGGATTCCTGGGTATGAGGTCCCTACCCTTCAGGCTTCAGTAAGAAATAGAGGTGACGTGTATTCTATACTCGCCATACAGTAGTTGTTCAGGACATGGTATGTTATTACAACATGTTATATAAATACATGAATGTCAGAGAAAAGATGGGATAAATAAACTGCTTGATACCGACACACACATTCATAGTATTGTATAAAAAAAGAGTCACATAGAAATTTTACAACTTGGACTTATTCATTCACTTATGATCACTTCTGAGTCTTCTGATAATAAAATCCATAATACTTAGTACAGGCAAAAGATAGGGATTTTATGGTTAATCTCTATAGTAGAATACATAGTAGTTAGCCATGAGTTCTAAGTCAGTGCAGACAGGTCAATACTTACAGTATCCTTCCTTCCAAAAGCACATTGTATATGTAGTTATTGATGAAGGTGCTCCAACCAAGAAGTTTGGTGGTACCTGTGTGATGCCAACTAATAGGGAAGTTTGGTTAATTAATTTGAACATCTGACCAATAACTAATTAATTTGAACATCTGACCAATAACTAATTAAAGAGAAACCATCCAAAAGTTAACATGTGTGTTTTGTGACTCCCAGACTAGATTCAAACCCTATTGGAATGCTACGAAAAGAGCTACTTACTAGTCAGCTGAAATCTTATACCATTTATCCAGACTTCTTCAGATTTTTTTTATTAATTATGTTGTCCTTACAATAATCCATCACCTTCTTATCATGGGACTCAATCACAAAAGGAAAAAATTCAGGTATACACTGATAAACACAATGGTATCTAAATTTTTATTCCAGAGTACTATTTGTGTTTTTTAGCTACACTGTTACGTATATCCTATATTTTCTACTCTGAATACAAAATAATATCTTTGTAGTAAGAATTGCCTAAGTAACATGGTATTTAATATTTTAAGCCCTAGCAAGAAAAAAAAAGAAAATAAAGAAGAGCCAATAGTCAATTTCTTATGTTTTCAGATTCTAGGGAGTTTGAGCTAGCATGAGAGAGTAGCCTATATAGTTAAAAGCCTGGATTAAAGATGTTATAAGATGATGATAAATTTGCAATTAGTGTTTCAGGGTCTCCTAAGAACCATACCCAACAGGCACTAGCTCTCTACTGAAGAGGTCAAAAACCTTCTAAAATGCCTTGCCGAGTTCTTTGATAAAACTTTATTATCTCTTTTTTATTGTCCTCATTAACATACTTCAAAAACGCTCTTAAGTATTTCTGGCAAGCAGAGTATCAGATAATTTTACAGTCGTGTAAAGGATTTATTAATTATAATCTTTTCACGAGTCTCTTTATATTCAATTGTGACATTAATAGGTTGCCAAAACAAACTAGAGTTAATTGTATTTAATTAAGTTGTTGAGAGCGAGTAAGGGTAGTTTATGATTATTGTAAGCAGAAAGCCCTATTGATATACTTGTTTGTGTGAACAGAATCTGGCGTAAAGTTCTTTCTACTGGATATGGTATTATTCATCCACAGACAGCAACATAAAAATGCTAATTCAAGAAAGTTGTCAGCATAATGGAACATTTGGAGGTGGAAGCTCCAAATAGTATTTGTGACCTTCTACCCAGCGTTAGGTGAATAAAGTGGGATTCTTGACAGGACAGACACCCCTGTCCTCCTACTATGGGCTCTGGGGAGTGCCAAGACCAGCTGTCTATCCTCTGTCCTTCCTTGGAGGAATTATTGGAAGGGGGAAGGGTCTCAAATCTGAGTCAAGGTTTCCTTGAAAAACAACGCTTTCAGGTAAGACCCGAAGCAGTCGGAATGGGCTGTCCCAAAGGTAAGGGATACAGTTCATGTAGCAACTAACTCTGGACAAAGATAATAGCATTGTCTTTGGGCAAGAGGCAGAATGGAAGTTACACTAGAAAAATCAGGAGAAGACGGGAAAAGGCCCTGCTTTGTCGTAGATTAATGCTTGCAAGTGCTTTGAAAATAGCAGGAGGCGGATGGAAGCTGACTTTGGAAGAAAAAATTTAATTTAGCGCTCTCCCTCAGTCGTGTCCAAGTTTACATACACATTAAACTGAGGTTTTTATTAAGTGCTTACTGTATGCCTGGCACTATGCTAAGCGTTTCATATTATTTCATTAATCCTTACACTTCCCACTGTGAAGTGTAGCAGAAGCAGCTGCTCTGATTCTCCTCTTTCTACCGGTGAGGGAAATAAGGCTCAGAGAGGCTAAACCACTTGCCCAAAGTGCACAGCTAGTGAGGTTGAAACCAGGATTTGAGCAAGGATAGTCCAGTTCCAGATCTCATGCTCTCAGGGACTCCCATCCGGAAACTCCGTCTCTCTCAGCGCCCTTAGCGTTAGTTTTGACGGACAGCATTAAGACAGAGGTCAGTGTATGTCAGGAGAGGCTAGGTCGTGCTGTGGTGACACTCACCCTCAAATCTTTACGGCTTAACACAATAAAGGCTTATTTCTTGCTCGTGCCGCTGTCCACGGAGCTCGGCCAGGGACTCTGCTACACGGTGTCTTCAATCCAGAATTCAGAGCAGCATCTCTTTGAAATAGTTCTGTTCATCATGGCAGAAAAAAAGAGCTTGGTGGGGGGGGTCTAATATCAAATAAATGCTTCCGCTTACAAGGGATGGCCAGTGCGATTCTACCCTGTTCCCAGAGGGCAGAGGCGGTGCCCATGAAATGCCTTGGTGGTTAATAAATGACACCTCCCTCGTTACAGTGCTCTTATATTCTTACACGTGCAGCCTTACATAGCTTAGCTCACTTTAGCATTTGGAGAAAGCTCCAGAAACTTCAGTTGCTCAGTCTATAAAGAAGGCAAAAGTGTAGATTAAAGAAAGGGATAATCCAGTTAGTGAATCCAAAAAAGAAAAAAAGGTAATACCAGGCTTGTTTTGGTTTCCTGTAGCTGATGTTTGAATGGATGGGTGTCACGTGACCCAACTCTTCCTAGCTTAAGTGGAAGTGAAGCAAACCTTTGAGCCTATGGGAGTTCCTGGACTTTTCTTCATTGTCTCTTTTCCATAGTAAAAACCTAATGCTCTCTTGCTCTCTCTCTCCTTCCCTCCTTCCATTCTCTCATTCGTGTGTGTCTAATCTGTGAACTGATGCCCGGTTTTAAGAAAAATTGCCATCTGGGAATTAAAGGTCAAAGCATTCAACATTGCACTATCCGAGGTGTGCTGTTTGCTTCAGGTGAAACTTTTATAGGGCATATTCAGTGTGTAGATGATATTTTATATTATCCTAAGTATTTCTTATTTTTATTTCCGGAACTGTATCCGTCTCTAGTTGGCAGGCAAAGAAATCAGTTATGGATCAAATGTACCCATTTGTCATGGATTAATGCCTATAAATGCTTTGATGACTGTAAGAGACAAAATCTTATAAGGGTGGATGCTGACTTTGGAAGAAAAAAATTAATGAAGCTCAGAAAACAGGGATAGCAGAGAACATTGCAATTTTAGGTGCTAAATGACTTATTTTCAAACCCTAGGATGTTGGTAATGTTATCCCTCTCCTCCTTCCTTTAATTAAGCATTCTCATAGTGACCTCGGCTGAAGGAAAGTTGTTTTAGGGAGAGTTAGGCTCCCTGAGAGCTGTTATTTAATGAACAGGGTTTTTCCTTATTAGCTTAAAAAAAAAATCTGTGTTGATGAGCAGAGTAGGAAAAGCTGTAATTCACCATTGTGAAGCTAAAGGAAGAGAAATAAAAATCGGAAGACTAGCTTGGTCCACCAGTCCTTCTGGGTGTCACAAATGCTGTTACCAAGAGCTCTTTCCCCCTGGATGATTCAGGAAGACAACATTTACATGTCGGAGTTAGTTTTGTGAAACATGGGTTAAATATCCGACCTCCCATCTCTTAGGGGTGGAATAAGGCTGATTATTTAGCAAGATTTTAAAGAACTCTCTGGACTATCTCCTTGCTATACACACACACACACTATACCATACATTGTTAAGGTATTTTAAAGTCATAAAATCATATTTCAGTAATAAAGAGTTGGAAATTACATTAGCAATCATCTAGGCTGAGCTTTCATGGAACACGTCAGTTGCCTCGACACATCCCCTTCCTGCCGAGTGGTTGTTGGTTCGCTGATTGGACTCTCTGCTGTGTTATCTTGGGCTAGGCTAAAATTTGGGATGACTCCTTTCTCTGGCCTAGGCATAATATTTTTAATCACGAAATTGATCTTCCCCTGCCGTCAAACCCCTTCCATCCATAGTCTTCTTCATGGAAACTCCATCTTTCCCATGCCTCCCGTCAAAAACCCTGGAATCATCCTCAACTACCCTTTGTCTGAGATTTCACATTAAATCTATCAGCAAAGCTATTTTCCCCCAAATTCACAATATATCCAGACTCTGACCACTTCAAGGTGGGTTGTGGCAGTCTCTTGCTCTCTCACCTTTGCCCCCGATGGTCTATTCTCCACCTGGCAGGCAGATGGGGAGGTTCAGATGTTAGCCACACCTTGCCAGTCACCTCTCCAAAATGCTCAGTGGTTCCCTATTTCAGCATGGGAATCAAAGTCCTTACAATGGGCCCTACACAATGTTGCCCTAACTGTTACCCCCATTATCTCCGTGAAGTTTTCTCCTGCCACTCTCTCTTCCTCACTCACCCTCCTGTATCCAGACTGGCCTCCTTGCGGTGCCTTCAAAGGCAGACACGCTTCGGCGTTCCTTGGCTCTTGCTCTGCCTGGAACACTCCTCCCTATGTACACCGACGCAGTACACATCCTCCTCCCCTCCGAGTCTCTGCGCAGATATCACCTCTTCCATGAGGTCTCCCCTGACCACTTTATTTAGTTTAATTTCACCCTCCTCCCAGGACCCCCCCGCCCCCACCATCCTGCTCTATTTTTTGCAGTAGCCCGTGCTGCTTGTAAACTCGCCTTAATTCGTTTGCTTGCTCAATCTGTTGCTTGTGTCCGCCCATTAGAAAGTAAGTTCCTGGGGCGCAAGGGCAATGTACGCAACCTTAACATTTGTACCCCCATAATATGCTGAAATAAAAAAATAAAGTAAAATAAAAAAAGAAAAAAAAGAAATTCATAAAAAAAAACATTAAAAAAAAAGAAAGTAAGTTCCACAAGGGCAGAAAATTTCATCAGTCTTGATCCCACATATATCGAACGGCAGAAAGAAGGTGCTTAATAAATAGTTGCTGGCTGAATGAGTTAAAAAATAAAACTTTTAGGACCTCATGAGATAATAGATCATTCCCTCCGTTTCCTATCAAATGTGACCTAAGTGTTCACATGTTCCCCTGTAGCCTTCAGCAATTTGCTAAAATGGAATTCATGGCTGGCTTCGTTGGCCCTGGTGGCCGAGGCTGGCGTGACTCCATTGGTCATGGGAGTGAGCGCAGGGCTTGGCCCCTCGGCCAAACCCTCGTGAGGATGAGGAGGCTGGTCCAGCACGTGCGAGCAGGAGACCTTTTGCACCCAAAGCAGATGTCATGGCCAATGATGATAAATTATACCTCCCTCCAGAGGGTCCACTTTCTCCCAATTTTCTAACAGAAATCCAAATGGCAAGTTACCATGATTTTTACACAGCAATTTTAAAAAGAGAGTTTTCAGACTTACATGTACTTTCTTCTGAAATGTACTCAGTGTAATAATACTATTAAAATCGTATAGAGCCTTTATCACGTTCTGGGCCTTACTTTCAGTGCTGTACACACACACGCACACATCTATAAACTATTTAACCTCGATAATAACCAATGAAGGTAGGAACTTTCATGACCCCTATTTCCAGATGAAGAAATAGAAGCTCATTTTCCCCAACATCACACAGCTGGTAAATGTCAGAGCTGGGGTTCGAACCCAGGCAATGTTGAATCTCCTGGCCATACTCCTGACCGCTGTCTTATACGTTCACTTTTGTGTCCCTTGTTTCTGAAAAGGGGTGCACAGTTATCTTGGGGTGTCATTCATAGGGAAAGCAAACAATCTTTTCGGACCTCACGGCGGACGCTTTTCTGAGTCTCCTTTGAGACACGGGAAGTCTGTTACCTTTTGGGGGAGACCGTTTCATACAGAAGAGCTGAAATTTGACTTTTCTCCCCCTTGTCACTTAGCAGAATTTTGAGGAACTCGGGGCTAGGGGAGAAGAACATCTGGCTTGTTTTTAACTTTGCGGCGGGTTTCAAAGCAGCCGTCTGCCGCTGAAGAGCCATTCGGATGTAGAGACGGCCACTGTGTCACTCCTGGGTCGGCCCTTTCCAGGCTAATTGATTGTCACATGAAATGGCTCAGCTGTGGGCGAGGACAGGACTGTCGCTTGGGGAACCCCGAGTTTGAGTCAGACAGCCGAGGTCACACTAGCTACTTTGTCAGCTGTGACACCTGCCACGTCGAGTCGCGTCCACCGTCCGCAGAACCCCCCGGGGTGTCTTCCACACGCGCCGCCGTGGAGTCGTCTCCCCGAGTCTGTTTTCACAGCTGCCTGTGTGGCCCCCGAGTGTGGACTTCAGATTTCTCCCTACTCACTTTCTGTCTCGTTAGATTTCAGCCTTCATTGCCTCTTATTGGAAACTTTAAAAAAAATTTAATTCTCTCATCTAATGTAATAATTAGAGTTCTTAGCTTAATATTTCCGTATGAAAAAATAAACCTGCCAATTAAAAAAATTAGTAAATTAATTCCTGAACATGAATGGAGCACTACCATGTCCCAGGAATGGTGACAGCCTGCTAACAGTTTATCATTTTGTAAATTTATTTATTTGTTTATTTTTGAGACAGAGTCGAGACTCTGTCGCCTGGGCTAGAGTGCATGGCGTCAGCCTAGCTCACGGCAACCTCCAACTCCTGGGCTCAGGCGATCCTCCTGCCTCAGCCTCCTGAGTAGCTGGGACTACAGGCATGTGCCACCATGCCCGGCTAATTTTTTCTATATATTTTTAGTTGTCCAGCTAATTTCTTTTTATTTTTAGTAGAGACAGGGTCTTGCTCAGGCTGGTCTCGAACTCCTGAGCTCAAGTGAGCCTCTTGCCTCAGCCTCCCAAGTAACTGGGACTACAGGTGCTCACCACCATGCCTGGATAATTTTTTGTTTCTATTTTTAGTTGCCCAGTTAATTTTTCCTATTGTTAGTAGAGATGGGGTCTTGCTCTTGCTCAGGCTGGTTTCTAACTCCTAAGCTCAAGCGATCCTCCTGCCTTGGCCTCCCAGAGTGCTAGGATGACAGATGTGAGCCACCGCACCCTGCCTGTATTTTGTAAATTTAAAAAGGGGTTTTAAGCTTCTTTTTCATTTGGCAAGACAATCTCTGAGAGTTTGTTCTAGAGCCGTGTAGTGCAATAGAAATATAACGTCAGCCACGTATATAATTTAAAATCTTTTAGTAGCCACATTTTATAACGTTTTTAAAAAGGCAAAATTAATTAAAATACTGTTTTAAGCGGACCTATCCAAAAACATTATTTTATTAATTTCCTGCGGCTGCTGTCGCAAGTTACCACAAACCAGGTGGCATCATTAACAATGGCAAATAGTAATGTCACACCAGTAAAACAAGTTATAAAGATAAAGCAAGCTCATGTTTTTCTTTTTTTTTGTCTTTTCCTTTCTGACCAGGACTCACTTAAGGGAGTGTTAAGCCATCTGTCTTTTATATAGTGCATTTTGCCTGAGAGGTTTCCCAAGTAAGACGTTAATTGTTTGCTCCTCCTAGCAATGTACCCTTCTTAGGAAGGGAAAGAATGTCCCCTTTTTAGTGGTTTTAGAGAAACCACAGGTCAGCTCACATATCACATTACGAGAGTTTAGATTCAATACCAGAAAGGATTGCACCACCAACAAAATGCTGTGGCTTTTGAGAGAGTCAAGCTTCTAAAATATGTCGCTACTCTTTGGCTGTTATACACCCATTCCCAACTTTGGGATTGTTACCTGTGTCAACCCAGACATTCTTATTCAGAGAATCAATTCCAAGAACATTTTTAGGGAAAAAAAATTCTTTTTTTAAACACAGAAACCTGGGGGTATTTTAATACAATCATTATTGGAAAAGAATAAACATTCAGTATGGATTGGGACATAGAATGATCCGTACGGAGAGATTGACGTTGAAGTCATTTCCTTGTGGAATATCTAATGGCCAATGTTATGTCCCATTGGATTCTCGTTTCATTCCACAAAGATTTCTGTGGGGTGCCATGGAAACACCAAGAGGTGCCAAAGGTTAGGGTGAAAAAAAGGAGAATTTGTCACCAAAGCACTATGAAATAGGGAGTAATGCTTAAAAATGAAAAGATAACATAAGACAAGTAAGAAGCAGGTTCTGAATAAAGGTGTGAGGAAGGGCCCCCAAGAATGATGACTCTAACCGGGAAGCGCTGGGCGAGACCTCCTTCGTGGAGGAGATGGCGGAAGAATGGGCCCGGAAGAAAGATGAAAAGGGTCATCGTTGTCATTTGTTGAGTTGTTCCCACGAGGCAGGCTTGCTGTAGATTCCGAAGCCTCGCACGGCGAGTAAACGAAACAAGCAATTTTAAAAGTTTTATTTAAAAAGAATTTTAGGCTTCATTGGATAAGCACCCATCCCAAATAACCAAGAGCTGTACTGTCCGAGTCAGAAAGTTGGATGGGACGACTGGTCTCTTCTGTTATCTTTCCCGCGGCTTCTGTTTTCTGTTCTAATCTAAGTACTGCTCGAGTCTGACCCCAGTGTGATAAACCAAGCCAGAATCGAGGGGACATGGTTTTGCCACCTAATCTCTAAATTATACCTATTGGAATCTTCTTGTAGATTTTCCTTCTCTAAGCTGCAGGGTTTATTTACTTATTTACGTATTGAACACCCTGAAATCTGAGTCTTGATGTTTTCCTTTTCTCTGAGATCTCTTTGTGTGTTTTTAGTCTGAAGCCTCGTGCAGGTAACTTTGTGTCTTTTCAGGCTGTTTTGAGATTGGGCAACCTCATCTTCGCAGAACAGGCCAAGAGCTTGTCTGAGGTCTATATGAGGTTCATTAGTGAAGTTCTCAGAATACCTTTTTTTCCCCCGTGCCCTAAAATGTAGACAGATATTCTTCCTAGCTGAGCAAATGCACTAGAATACAAACGTGCGAGAAGATACGCTAAAATCGTCAGATGCTGGCATGTGTAGTCTACCCTTGTTTGGATCTCTTACTGTTTCTCTCCTCTTTCCCTCTGTCTCTCCTCCCATATAAATTCTAGGCATCTAGCTCCTGCCCCAAAAGCCCTTTCAACCCACTAACAGATCCAAAAGAAACACCAATCCGATGGCGAAAGTTTTAGAAGAAAAGTAAGCCTTTGTCAACAGACTCTTGTAGAGGTAGCGCAAGGGAAGTACACCCTGTGACGCAGAATGAGAGATGTCTAAGACCCTCCTGTCTGTCACTCAGCCCCAGTCCTCCTGGCGACTGCCTGGGTCATCATCCTTGTTCTTCCAGACCCTAAGCCACTCCTTCCTTTGCCTGGCTCCACTTTCCTCCCCACACCTCCTGCCCTAGGGCTCCGCTTCGTCCGTTCTCATCTCCCCTGTCTGTTTCCTTCTAGGGAACCTCAAGCCATTTCCTGTGTACAGAAATCCGCTCACCTTGAACTTCACGCCCGTTCCGTCTTGCTCAGTAAAACAAAAGGCTCTTCCTTGGGACTCACAGACCCAAGCACTTGGGGTCATGTTAGACTTGTATGTTAATTATTCGTTCTTTCTGCCCTTCCTTCTTCTCCTCCTCAACCTTGTGCCTTCTCTCCTCCCCTCCCAAGTCTTCATTGCCTTCCCTTTTCCTTCCTTACCTGTTCTATCCTTCCGTTCCTCCCAAAATTAAGTCTGAGGAAGGAACATTTATATATAAATGGTTGATGGAAAATATATGTACTCAACAGTCACTTAGGAAGGAAATGCCTAGTTGTGAAACACTTTTACAATAATGAAAAAGTGGCCAAATTGCCTTCAATTTTCAACAGAAATAGGTGACATCTCTCGTAATTTTCCGCATTTTTCCATTGACCTAGCTGCTATTTTGTGATATGAAAGTGGGGACTCACAGCTTTCTGTGCCGAGCTTTCAGACTCCCTTCCTTTCTTTCCAGCCCTCTCAGCTGCCACTGTTCACCTTCCCTCTGTCCTCACAGCTGGGGATTGCACACTTTGACTTTCAACACCTGGCGTATCTGGAACAATCTACCTCAAAGTCACTCGTCTTTACATCTGTCTTTCAGGAGCGCTGGATTACTAGGGTTGTACTTTTTAGTTTTATTTTTTGCATTTTTTAAAGGCATTCACAGTACAAGTATGTAGTTTGATATTTAGTTTGCATTGTATGTTGGACATTTCTCTTTTAAACAAGAACATTCTCCACCCAATTTCAATACACCCTCTGAAAGCATCGTCCTTTTATAGGCATGTAAGCCCACATTGACATGTGGCAAATATCAGTTAATGATTTGCTGAATTAAATCAATCTATGCTGGACAATTCATCATCAAGAATAATAGAAAGGAGTTAGCATATGAAGTATTCTTTTAAAGTAGACAGTATTTAATTTTTTCTGTAGAACATGGGACTGGAATATGTGTGTTCCCTGCCAAAAAAAAAAAATCTTTATTAGAGGATGTCTTTATCAGCTTGTAAATGCTGGAAATACAGTTTAGAACCTCCCTTAGGTTAAACACAATGAACAAATAGACACCTTTTTTGGGTTTCCTATGTCACTTTTCAGTTTGGAGTCTGGTACACTTTTCAGATCAGTCCATTTGGAAGATGTATGGACAGTATCACAGGAAAATAAGTGAGAACGTGATCATACTAAAGAACAGCAAAGCAATCAGTCAGGAGCAAAGATATTTATTGCGAAATAACTCTTCCCCTTTGACCTACAAACTGGAGACAGGGGTGTCTTCTGTAGCTATAATGTTGCCTACTTGCTGGCCCATAACTACCTCTAGTATCCATGACTTGATTTATAGATTGAGCCAAATAAAAATAGCATCTTGGGTTTATTTCCCAGATCTTGCCTCATCTCAGGTAAACATTTAAGAAACCAAGCATCCCTCTGATCTATGGTCTGTAATTAGACCTTTCTTGCCAGGGATTTGTGGCCCAGTTCGGCCTGTGGTCTGTCAGCCCAGTGACCGTCATTTCTCATGTGTGATGGTGAGGCATTTCTCCCTTAGCACAAATCTTCTATTTCGCCGATAACCATGACTGTGTCTTCTTAAACTCAAGACTCCGTGTATATCCCCCCATACTTCTCCTTATGTTGACCACTTATTTAATATGTTTGGTAAAAGGATCACTCTCTATTTTTAGCACATCATTAATGCTAACTTATTTTATCATATTATACATAATTCTTACCTGCTTAAAATCCCTTCCTCCATTTCCAAGTGTCTCATGTAAAAAAAAAAAAAATCCTCTGACTAGGGTGACAAAAATCCAAAAAATCCTGCTAATACCAAGTGCTGGTGAGGATGTGAAGCAACTCCATGGGAACAAAAAATGACACAATCCCTTAGGAAATCAGTTTTGCAATTTCTTATCAAAGTGAACATACACTTACTATCCGACTCAGCAATCTAGGCGTTTGCCCGAGAAAAATGAATCTTGTCTTCACGCCATAACCATGTGTGAACATTTACAGAAGATCCCTTCACAATCACTAAGAACTAAAACTGCTTCAGAGGGCCGTTAATGGGTGAGTAGATAAACAAACCGTGGTACATCCACACCGCGGAACAGAGATACAATGGAACAAGCTACTGA
Organism: Lepilemur ruficaudatus; assembly: GCA_963574885.1. NCBI lineage: Eukaryota > Metazoa > Chordata > Mammalia > Primates > Lepilemuridae > Lepilemur > Lepilemur ruficaudatus. The sequence continues at coordinate 38,073 of CAUYRT010072613.1, forward strand.
AACACATGGCGACGTGGCTGAATCCCACCTGCGTTCTGCTGCGTGAAATAAGCTAGACCCAAAGCTACGTCCTGCGAGATTCCATTTATATGGCATTATGGAAAAGGCAAAATCAAGGGACGGACAGCTGAGCAGTGGTGTCAGGGCACTAGGGTTGAGGCTAGAGGCTGGCTACAAAGGGAAACGTAAGGATGGACCGGGGGTTCGTGGAAATTAGCAGTGGTGGTTACATGACCGTATGAATTGGCCGAAACTCAGAGACAGTTCATCAAAAGGAATGGATTTTACTGTCAGTAAATTTAAAAATAGTAAATAAGATATAAAACAAAAGGATCCCCTGACATCGTTTATAAGTTGATTGCATGTTTTGCCTGAAGTCAAGGAGGCTGCTTTATTTTGACCTTCTTTCTCTTGAGTTGGGTAAAACCCTCCATGAGAGTACCAGTTCCAGGGGGTGCCATGTTCGGCTGTAGGTGGCCTGCAGATAGGGCTTAGGAAGCCCCGTGAGGTCAGGCTACTTGCACAATTGCCGGTGAAGGTGGACCCCTCTTCTCCTCCTCATCTGTCTGCGCTGGCCCCAAACCTTGGGGCCTCCCTAGTAAATGTTAGGGCACGAAGGCTTCTCCGTGGATCCCCAAACAGTTCTTGACTTCAAGGGCAATTCCTTACATTTCTTTGCCATTCTGGTTGCCAGGAGCCCAGAAAATTTTATCATGAAATTTTCCTTCAAATAAGGAGAAAAAAAAAAATCTGTGGCCATTCCAAGATCAACAAGACTTTGAACACCTTTTTGCCACATTGGTGTTTATTTGTTGTTTTTTTTTCATTCATCCAGCCATGCATTTCTTTGAGCACTTATCTAGCACCTACTAAGTGCCCTGTCCTGAGCCAGGAGCTAATGAATTAGAGCTAAGTCCTGCCCTCTGAAGTTCGTGATCCAGAGGGGCTGACACGCATGTGATGGTTAGGCACAGTGTGATGATAGCAGCCGTTACATAAAACGGTGGGGAGACGGTGATTAATTTTTTCCTGAGAGAGGTCAAGGAAGAATGAACAAAAATGACGGTAGCTGTGCTAAGTCTTGAAGAATCAGTATGTGTTTTCTCTAGGCAGAGAAGGCTGGGAGGAGGGCACTGCCGACAGAAGCAAGCACAAGTAGAAAGGCACTGGTCATGGCTGGGTAGCGTGTTCAGGGAAATTTGAGGAGTGTAAAATTGCTAGTGGGTGACGTACAAAGTGGCCTGTGTCTGGCGATGACGCCAATCAGGTGGGTACCAGACTCGCAGGGCCTTGTATATTGTGCTGGGGAATTTGTACTTTTATCTTGCAAGCCTGTGATGAGGAACCCCCAAGCCACAGGTCCCTACGTGACTCTCCCTGAGCCCGCAGTCTCGCTTCCGATTGAAAGATTAGAAACGTACCCTCTTGTCGCTGCTTTCCAAAAATGTCTAGGTATTAATATTTTATACCTAAACTACAGTTTCAATTTTTCCCAATGACATTCTTTTACTCAATAAAGTAGGTAATCCATTTTGGAAGAAATACCGGTTCAGTGAAACTATTTTCAGGTTTAGTGGGGGAAAAAAAATTCAGCCTGTAAATATTTTAATCTTGTCCTTTTGGTATGTGGAAGGAGTCCTTTTAAATGGTTTTCAATAGGGAAAAGAGACACAGTAAGATCTGCATTTTAGAAAGATGGCTCCAGAGGCTATGTGGAGAGAGAAGGTCTCTGGCAAGATGTTTTATTGTACTGCTCTGGAGGCTCCGTTTAAGCAAATCCTTTTAGAGCTTCTTTTGGCCAGACAGGACGAAAGAGGAAGAAGCCTTATTTTCACTGTGTGCAATTTTATGCAAGTGGGAATGCAATCTGATGAAAATCGTGTGGTTTCTCTCCCTCTCTCTCTGAGACAGAGAAATGAGAAGAAAGACAAAGAAAACCACAAAACACCGTTCCATGTAATTACCTAAAAGCCTGATGTTATCTGAATTATATTATACGTGATTCTCAACTGATTATACCATTAAAAGACCACAGATAGAAGCGTTAGGAAATTCCAGAGCAATGCTGAATTTTGTCTGCAGTGTATTTAGCCTTAGGTACTCTTGTTTTGACTTGTGGAATATTCATGATTTTATCATAATTTAATGACTATCATTGTCATATTTAAGAACAATAGATCACTGAGTCTCAAAAAAAAAAAATCTTCCTTTTTATTTTTTAAATTTATTTTTAAATTTCAGAATATCATGGGGGTAAAAACATTTTGGTTACATAAATTGCCTTTGCACCGCCCAAGCCAGAGCTACAAGGATGTCCATCCCCCAGAAAGCTCGCTCCGCACCCATTAGTTGTAAATTTACCCATCCTCTTCCCTACTCCCATCTGCCCGACACCTGATGAATGTTACTTACAGGTGTGCACGTAAGTGTTGATCAGTTAGTACCGATTTGATGTTGAGTACATGCGGTGCTTGTTTTTCCATTCTTGTGATATTTCACTTGGAAGAATGGACTCTAGCTCCATCCAGGATAATACAAGAGGTATTAATTCACCATTGTTTTTATGGCTGAGTAGTACTCCATGATATACATCTACCACATTTTATTAATCTACTCAAAACAACAACAAAAAAATAAAAAGTCCCTTAAAAAGTGGGCAAAGGACATGAACAGAAACTTTCCATAACAAGACAGAATAATGGCCAACAAACATATGAAAAAATGCTCAACGTCTCTGATCATCAGGGAAATGCAAATCAAAGCCACAATGAGATATCATTTAACTCCAGTGAGAATAGCTTTTATCAAAAAGTCCCAAAACAACAAATGTTGGCGTGGATGCAGAGAGAAAGGAATACTCTTACACTGCTGGTGAAATTAGTACAACCTCTATCGAAAGTAATATAGAGATACCTCAGAGAACTAAAAGTAGAACTACCTTCTGACCCAGCAATCCCACTACAGGGTAGCTACCCAGAGGAAAAAAGTCATCCTATAATAAAGACATCTGCACTCAGATGTTTATAGCAGCACAGTTCACAATTGCAAAGATGTGGAAAAGTCTTACAGTCCTCCTTATGCTTTTTTAGTGAATCTCTTTGGGGAGGTGAATAGCAAGAAGAAATTTGGAAAAATGGAGACAAATCATCAAATCCTTTTGAGAGTCAAGGTTTTGTGTCCCGGGAATCTTTCGTCTATGTTGGTGGGAAGCTCTAGCTTCAGCGTAACTGCCAGAGAATTCTGTATTGAAGTTAGCGTAATTATTTGGCCCGTGCTTTGCATGATCTGTCTTCTTTCCCGGAGTGCAAGCTCTCTGAGGCTGGGAGCCATGTCTCTCTTTGCTCACGGCTGAAATCCCGGCATGTGGCACAGAGCGGGGGCTAGCAGGCACTCAGTAAATGTCAACTGAGTGAACGACATCTGGGTGGCTGCAGGGTGGCTCTGGGGTTGGGGGTAGTCACATTTTCTGAACTGCAAGTGGTTTAATGTAGAGGGTCTGTTAAAAAACAATCACAACTATAAAAAACTTTAAAAACTACACAGGGGCCAATACTTGTAGGGGAAAAGTTACATTAAAAGTGGAAACATAACCAACAGCCCTGGTTTCTAGGAGATGTTTAACCAAGATGCTTTTGAATAAATCTCACTACCAAGAGATCGTTACTGTTGCCATCTGATTATACAATCTCTCATCTTCTTTACAGCGTATAAATATATGTGTACATTTATTTTCATAAAGATGGGATGCTATTGTACCTTCTGTTCATAGCCCTTTTTTTCCCCTACTGATCCATCACCGCTATCTGTGTTTTGACTTGCCTATAACCTGCACTGCACATGATCCTGCTTCCAGTAGAAGTGTCTTCCTTGTTCTGTAGACTCCAGGTGGGCAGGGGCTGTGTTTCTCTTGTCCTGTGTCCTGTACCCGGGTCCTGTCGTTTGTCAGTTCATACAGAAGCATCGGCTGATTGATGGCTACTGTCTTGTTTGTATTAGTTGCATGGTTTCTTATTCTCTGAATACAGCATAATTCATTTGCTTCATCTTCCAGTGTTGGAATCTTAGAATTAAAAAGTGTTCTTCATGGGACTATCTATGAGTGATTTCAGTTGTAGCAATACTAGGAATTATATGTATTTTACCATTATTTTAGTAATTATTAATTATAGAAGGGTACATGAATATATTTACCGTATAAAAGTGGAAACCTTACAGATCAGGGACAAGCACTCTTCCCTGCAGGAAGAGTCATTGCTGTCAGTTTGATCTGAATTTTCAAGGGTTACTTTCTAGGCTTTTATGTAACATACGTGCACTAAGGAAGATACATGCTATTGTGTGTGTTTCATATAACTGACATGATGTCGTCCTTATTCTGCAAATTTCTGTCCGCTCAGTGACTGTAGCATTTCGTCTTACAGGTGTATGATGAATTCTGTTTCTTTTCCTTACTATTTTAAACAATGCTTCAGTGAACAGCTGAATTAGCCCAGAAGCAGACCTTGAAACAGGGATTTGAGTGCAGGTGGTTGCTTAGAGGTGATTTTTGATCTCGAGAGGGATAAGTGGGGAAAAGAGACAGAGAAGGGGAGGCAGCCGATACGTGTTGCTTCCGTCAGCAGGTTACGGGTGCAGACGACGGGGACTCGGTCCCACGGGGCCTTCCGCAGGACTGTGCTGAACGCAGGGAAGTCCCATTGAGGGGTGAAGAAACCAGGGGTTTAATCCACCACCTGCCGCTTGTCATTGGCTCTGGGCTGCTTGGAGCAATGTTGGCGTCACATGCTTCTCACCTGCTCTGTGAGTGGCCCCCGCATGCCCCTGCCTTCAGGCTCCTAGAAAGTCTGCAAGCAGCCGCAGACGCTCATAGCGGGAGGCCACCGCCATGCGGGAGTGACGACTTCTGATAGAACGTGGACAGCACACTGAGAGCATCTGCCACAACACCCTGGTGTGTCTGTGGCCATCTTTTAATAAGTCTTGTTTGGATAATATTCAAATGATTCTCTTAACAGTTGTAATTGGACCCTATCCTGGCTCAGTGTGTCGTGAAAAATGGCCTATTGCATTTTGATTGCATTCCCTGCTCCCTTGCTCTGCCCCACTCAGAACCGCTGCTCTTCTTTCCAGCCTGCCTTCCCGCCGCGTCGGCCAATCGCCTTCACTGTCTCGAAACACTCCCTGGCTCTCCCCACACACGGTCCAAGACTGTCACGCTGTCACTTTCTCCCAGGGGAGGTTCACTGCTCCTGTGGGTGGGTCTCAAGTGAGTAGAGTCAGGCAATGCATTGAATCTCTCATTCAGTCACCCTGACGCTGCGATGCAAGCTGCATGTCCAGAAAGCATCTTCTTTGGTGCTAAAGCAGGATGTCATTTTCACTGGTGCTCTGAAGGTGGATTAATGATGTACCTATGGCCACCAGAGCCTTGTTTTGACAAAGGCGTTACGGTTTCCTCCAGTCTTGTGGCTCACAAGATGTGTTCATCATACCAGCTGCCTCAGTGTCCCCTGGGTCCTGTTAGAGGTGCACATTCCTGGTCCCAGCCTCCCTGCCCCCATGCCTACACTTACCAAGTCAGATTCTCAGGCAGTGAGACCCAGAATCTATTTTACAATAATAAGCCCTCCAGGAGATTTTGATGAGCACGAATGTTTGAGAATCGCTGCTTTCTAGTTATTTACAATTTACATTTATCCAAGTTTTTTTGGTTCAATCTTTATAAAATAATTTTTTTTGAGCAAAATAGCAAATTTCTTCCCATTCTGAAAACTTTTTTTCTTCACTAATGCATATATCACCAGTGAAGATTCCAGTGCCCACAATCCCTGCACATTTATGCGTTAAGCAACTCTGGGACAAAGGAACATTATTTTGAAAAAAGTCAAAATTGAAAAGGTATAAAAAAACTACTTTTTCTCAATTAACAACAAAGGTTTAAATTTCTGATATGTTCAGATAAAACAGCTCAATTTCCCAAAGAAAGGACTCTATTAAGAATGTGCTCGCTTTGAATAATGTTTAAAACACAGATAAGAGAAGTAAATTATTTTAAAATTAAAAAAGAAAGAAAATCACATTGAGACAGTGCCTCTCTTCTGCCAATACATCAACAGTTACTGCAACTGTATACATAAGTTATCTCATGAAATTATTTTTATAGAATGACATCAGATGTGCAAGTATTATGGCTAATAATCATAAAGGTACGTGCTTCACTATGAAGGAATGTATAATGCAAAAACAAAAAACCCTTTCGTTACAGTTGCTCTCTCTCCACCCTTTGTGATTGTTCGCATTCCCAAAAGACTCTCTATTGAGATTCTTTTACATAAAACATATCCTTCTTGCACGTAAGATGATTTAATTAAAAAACGATGGAACCGACTGATTTGGTTTACCAAAATTTAGTTTTTGAACTCTCCAAGAATTGATGCATGGATTAAAACGAGAGAACACGCATATATATGCCTTGGGGTTGCCTGGAAACGTTCTTGTTGAGAACACTGCTCCAATCAGATTATTTCGTGCATCTTTGCTCCATCCCTGTGAAGGCTGGATTGTTTTTCTCCCGTTTTCCCGATAGCAATAACTCAAAAGTGGAGAGGTTCAGAAAATGAACCTGGGTTGAAAAGATTTGGAGCCTAACTTTGCTCACTACCCTTTTTAGTCCTTGAAAAACACATGGAGCGTCTACCATGTTAGGCACCATGCTAGGTGCTGGGGCCGTGTGGACAGGGTGCCAGAACTTCCGGTCCAAAAGGGACAAACCCATGTTCTCCAGTACCTTTCCCACTGCAAACCAGTGTTTTCCCAACTTCTTGTAAGATGGAACCCTTTGGTTCAAATGTATCTTATCTGGAAGTTCAATACGTACGAGATAAGGTTGGTGTCATTCTGGTGAAAGGTCATAGAGGACCCAGGAGGGTTTGGCTTGTCAAACATGATTCCTTATCTCCTGTCCTAGCTCTAACGTAGCGTAATTTGAAATCCATTGACCTAGACGGGAGATTGCAAACGTATCTTATTAAGCGGTTTTGCTGGATATCATCAGTAGTGTTCTCAAATTGCTCAAAAATTCTAAATTATTGCCAATATTTAACAAATTTAATAAAATCCAGATTTTTGACTTTTCTGGAAAAATCAGCAGATCTGGCCACAGTGAGTCTCTGTTTTCCCATGACTGGCCTTGATTCACCAGAGCCACTGCCCCACACCAAGTCCCTTCTCCTACGCTAATTCGTATCACCTGCCTTGAGCCCGCAGGGTTCTGTGTTTATAGCCTTTACTTCACATTTGGGAAACCAAGCGATATGCAATATCCCCAGTTGTTCGAGACCTTAATAATTCTTTGCGTTTGTGTAGTGATTACATTCCTGTGAATTATACATAGCAGATATTGTTTTCAGTTTTGATTAATGAGAACATTGAACTTCATATATGTTTATATTTAAATGGATCATAGCTGTGCGTAGCCTACCAATGTATATACGCTCATGCTCATGACACATCTCAGAGCGGTGCTATTTTTTGTTGTTGTTACATGGGTACGTTGCATAGTGGTGAAGTCTGGGCTTTTTGTGTAACCATCCCTCCATGAGTGGACGTGGTACCCACTAAGTGATTTCTCACCCACTCCCTCCTCTCACCCTCCCAAGTCTCCAATGTCTATTATTCCACTTTCTGTGTAGAATGGTTCTGTTTTTGCTACTCTTTTACAGTTGAGAGGTGCAGAGGCTGGGGACTGGTTCAGTTCCCCAAACTTTCAAGTGTGTATTAAGTTTCGTTTTAATCACCAGTCATATTGTGCTGTTATGAATTTGTATGTTAGCAGGAGGAGGGCATAGTGTCTTATGTAAAAAACTAGCAGGTTCTGTCTTTTGCTTCGCCCTTGGCCTTGTGACTCTGGTACTACTTAAAGTGGAAGGTGGTGAGATGCTGGAGGAAGAAAAGGAACGGTTAAGATGGTCTTCGCCATTCCGTGAAAAAGACGTCTGTACTCAGATGCTTAGAGCAGCACAGTTCACAATTGCAAAGATGTGGAAACA
>CAUYRT010072617.1:0-12167 GCA_963574885.1 Lepilemur ruficaudatus
CATGCCTGTAGTCCCAGTTAGTTGGGAGGCTGAGGCAGGAGGATCGCTTGAGCCCAGGAGTTTGAGGTTGCTGTGAGCTAGGCTGACGCCACGGCACTCTAGCCCAGGCAACAGAGTGAGACTCTGTCTCAAAAAAAAAAAAAAAAGACACACAGGGCAGCAGTTTGAAAACAGTGGTCTTGTTGTCTGGAGATTGGACAGCAGCGGATAGGGTGGGGGAGGAGCATTGATGTAGGAGCGGACGAGCAAAGGAAACAGGGGAAGAGGCAGAAATGGGTCAGAGATGGAGAGGGACAACAGCAGGCTTTGTCAGAATCCCACTCTGTCCAGCCCAGCGGGTGAGTCTGCTGGAGCTGTAACAAAGTGCCACCCACTGGGGGCTTAAACATCAGAAATGTATCGTCTCACAGTTCTGGAGGCTGGAAGTCCAAGAGAAAGGTGTCAGCAGGGTCAGTTCCTTCTGAGTGCCGTGAGGGGAACCTGTTCCCTGCCTCTTCCCTAGCTTCTGGTGGTCTCCTGGCAATCTTTGGGGTTTCTTAGCTTGTAGAAGCATCACCCAATCTCTGCCTTCATCTCCACATCGTATTCTCCCTGCGTGCATGGCTCTGTGTTCAGATTTCCATCTTTTATAAGGACACCAGTCACATTCTGAGGTACTGGGGGTTAGGATGGCAACATATCTTTTGGTGGAGAGAGGGACACAATTCAACCCATGACGCCAACTGATTCCAAACTTAAAGTGTGGGCATCTCTGCTTTTTGTATGCACAGCATGCCTGGCTATCTTCTTCTGGTAACAGCACTCCTCTTCTTTTAGAATGAATCTTTCCTTTCCATAAAGCTGCCAATAACATTACAGGGATGGGCACATGACCCAAGCTGGCCAATCAGATTCTCTCTCAGTCCCTCTTTCTGTGTTTTGCAATTATTTAGATACTCCTAAAGTATAAGGGGAGGGGGTGAGGGGGAGACTAGTGCTGTTCCTCAAAATTGGCCCAGGCCCAGTCTGTTCCCAGTGTTCAATCTTTCAAGGAAGTCCTCTACGATGAACACCCGGGCCTATTACAAGCCCAAGGCCGCTATGGCTGGGGAAACAGCCTGACTTTGAAGCTTGAACCCCAAAGTCCTTGTTAACTGGCTGAGAGATTCAGTTTTCCATGTCTCAGTTTTCTCATATATGAAATATGATAACAACAATGATATTTATCTCAGAGCATTCTTACAAAGATCGCACTTGTGAGGCTATTTTGCATGGAGGAAAATTCTACACAAATGTTTGTCATCATTAGAAAGGTAAAAATCTAGGAATAGGATGAGCCAAAGAGTAAGAATTTGTCAGCATTAACAAGTTCTGGCTTAGAGATCTTGCATCGTGCCTTCCTGCCACCTCCCTCACCTCCATCTCGCAGTTAGACATGCCTGGATGATCGGTTCTGCATGCCGGCTTGTGAGCTGAAATGCCCAGAGTCAGCGTGGGAGGGACTGCACAAGGGCATGAATGCAGAAGGGCAAGGCTCCTCAGGGACCACCAAATGGCAGTCTACCACAGTGGTCAAATATTCACTTGTTTATTCATGCATTCATTCACTCATCAAATATTTCTGGAGCACCTTTTATGAACCCCACACTGTGCTAGGCTCTGGGGATAAAAAGATGAATAAGCAGGGTCATCGCCCTCAACGTGCTCCACGTGTCACAGGGGTGGTAGGTGCAAGCAAATAATGGTAATGTCTTAGTCGCTATAAAAGAGGGGAGCATTGTCTAGAGCAGTCCAAAAAGGCTTCCTGGAGGAGGTGACATATGAGCTTGCTCTTGAAAGGCAAGTAAGTGATTACCAAGCAGAAAGGGGCAAGAAGAGCTTTTCAGAGAGAAGAAACCACACCTTTGAGGACACTAAATATTGCAGAAGGAGTCGAGAGAGGTTGGGAGTGGCTGGAGGATAGGGTGTGGACAGTGTGAATGTGTGCCAGAGCATTTTGACGTGATGCTGAAGTCTGGGGAACCAAAGGAGGCTTTTCAACAGAGAAGTGGGGTAACAAGAAGTCTATCTAGGAGAATGACTGCAGTGGGAGTTTGGAAGAGGAAGTGGCAGGAGAAAGATCCGAGGCAGACCAGGTACAAGGCTACTGTACAAGTCCTGGGAGGGGAAGAGGAGGCTTCCATCAAGGCACAGAAGTGAAGACTGAAGCAAGAAGCCAGATTCAAGCAGAATTTCTGGGGCTTAAGGGATTAGGTAGTGGGGTGGGAGCCTGAGGGTGATCAATTTTTGGATGATTGGCCTGAGCTCTTTAGACAGGGGCCTGGAGAGAAGAAACCCAGCCTATGAGGCACCTGTAGCTTGATGGAAACATTTGTTTGTTCTAATTTGTTGCTTCCTAAATACTTTTCTGGTCTATAGTTTGGTCTACTGAGGAGATCTAGCCTCCATGAAGAATGTCCTTTGCAGATCAAAGGCTCGTGTTCAGGACACAGAGTCAAAACACGGGCTTCTCTTACCTCCTGCTCTGCTAAGGAATTAGGCCCCAATTTCACATGTTGGCCAATGTCCTTCCTTCTGGAATGGATGGGTGCATTTTCTCCTCTCTATATAAGATACATGCTAAGGGCAGAGCTGACAGAATTTGCTGACAGATTGACTGTAGGGTGTGAGGGAAAAAGCAAAGGTGAGGATAATACCAGGTTTGGGTAATTTATTACAATGGGAAGGTTGGGTAAGGAAAGAGCTTAGTCTCGGATGAGCTATATGTGAGGTGCTTTTAGACATCTAAGTGAAGAGGAGAAAGCAGTTGAATATTTTAATATGAAATCCCCCCCAAATGCTGCAAAGAAAGAGATGAAAACATAAAAGAGGGCTTAATAAATATAGAGGATGAAATAGATAGTCTAATAAAGTTTGATTGGAGTCTCAGAAGGAAAAAAAAGGGAAGAAAGGCAATATTTGAGGGGTAACAGCTGAGAATTTTCCAAAATTAATGAAAGACATAGGCTGGGCGCGGTGGCTCACGCCTGTAATCCTAGCACTCTGGGAGGCCGAGGCGGGAGAATCACTTGAGCTCAGCAGTTCAAGGCCAGCCTGAGCAAGAGCAAGACCCCATCTCTACAAGAATAAAAATAAAAAAATTAGCCGGGCATGGTGGCGCATGCCTGTAGTCCCAGCTACTGAGGAGGCTGAGGCAGGGGGATCACTTGAGCCCAGGAGTTGGAGGTTGCAGTGAGCTATCATGATACCACTGCACTCTAGCGTGGATGACAGAACGAGACTTTGTCTCAGAAAAAGACAGGAGGATGGCTTGAGCCCAGGAATTTGAGGTTGCTATGAGCTATGATGACACCACGGCACTGTAGCCCAGGCAACAGAGCGAGGCTCTGTCTCAAAAAAAAAAAAAAAAAAAAGAATCTGAGGAAATAGCGCATTTTATATACTTGTAATGTTCAAGAGAATTTAACCTGTTCAAGTAACAGCCATGCGTGACTCTAAACTCCAAATATGTAACTAATGTAGACTTATGATTTTAGGTTGAATTGTCCTGTTTATGTACGGAACCAGAATATTCAGGAGAACTTTAAGTTCACTGGATTTTAAATGTTCATTTTTCAGGTTGACGTTATGTAGTATTTGAGAAAGTTTTGTTCATTCAGACAGGTGAAGTATTATAAAAGGAAAAAGAATGTATTAAAATTTGATGCCTCTGGAGTCACCAGTTATTACCAGTATCCTACCGCATTCTCCCTTGCTTACAAAACTCAGATTTTGTTCAGTTATGGGGTGGGGGGGCTTGTGATTCAATTGCCACGATTCCACTACCAGTACCAGTGATTGGTTCAGGAAAGAGAATGTGATGCAGTTTTGACCAATGATGAAGAAAGAGAAGTAGGGCTGGGCGTGGTGGCTCATGGCTGTAATCCTAGCACTTTGGGAGGCTGAGGCGGGAGGATTACTTGAGGCCAGGAGTTTGAGACCAACCTGAGAAATATAGCAAGATCCTATCTCTACAAAACAATCCAAAAATTAGCTGAGCCTGGTAAGGTGCGCCCTGTAGTCCCAGCTACTGGGGAGGCTGAGGCAGGAGGATCCAGGAGTTGGAGGTTGCAGTGAGCTGTGATCACACCACTGCACTCCAGTCTGGGGGATAGAGCAACACCTTATCTACAAATAGTAATAATAATAATAATAATATATTCTCTTTACTGGTTTTCCTTTTTTTAAGTTTTCATACAATCCGTTTTAGTATTCCTCTCCCTATTTTAAGGATTCCCTTTGGTTATCATTAATCTTTCATCTTCCCCTTCCTAGATAAAATATTTGCTTATTCTCATTGATTTATGTGAGAGAAAGGATACTTTCAAATCTCCAAAAGGATAGCATTATTTGGGCTATTCATGCTTGTTATTTTCTAATCCTATTGTATTATGGTCAAACAGTATGGCTTAAACATGTATGATACCTTTTTTGGAATATATTCATATTTTTTTTGAAGGCTAAATCTTGGTTAATTTTTATAAATTTTCCACAATCATTTGACTAGAATATGTATTCTCTGTTGGGTACAACATTTTATGTGTTTCAATTAAATGCGGGGGCTGGAGTCGTCTTGAAGGCTTGTTCCCTTTTATGTCTGCTGCCTGGGCTGGGAAGAGTCGGCACAGCTGGGGGCTGGTCCTGCTGTGCCCCCTCCGGCATTCCCCTATCCCTGTGTGATCTCTCCACATGGTGGCTTCAAGGTAACTAGACTTCTTACTTGGGGGCGCAGAGCTCTGAAGATGTGTGTTCCAAAAGGGATAGCACCTGTCAGGAGACGTCGTATTGCCTGTATTGCCTTTTGTGATCGAGCCTCAAAAGTCACATGGCATCATTTCCACTGTATTCTATTCATTAGAGGTGAATCTCTAAGATCAGCCCGTGTTCAACGGGAGAAGTAGATTCCCATTTCTTAATGTGTCAAAGGATTTGAAAACATGTTTTAAAACCACCACGCCAGCCTAACGTATCTACAGCACATAAAGAGAACGGGCATATTTTTATGTCCCTGTTTACGTCCCTTGGTTTTTCCTTGTAATCTCTACTTTCCAGCATCTCCGGAGTTCTCATGTCACGTCTGTAGCCAACTCTGCTAGGTGTCTTTAAAGTATCATATAGCTCTCATTCTGAAAGTTTGCCCCTCTGTAGTCATGCTTGTATTCTCTAACCCCCTTATCCTCTCTTGCTGAGCTCTGTCAACCCCTAGAACCATGAGGAATAATAGTAAAATGATAATAATTAATAACATAATAATAAATCACCAACTTTTGAGGTGATTTGTTAGGCAGCAATAGATCACCGAAACTTACCGCCCTGTTTTGAAGGCTGATTTACTGGCAAAATGGTCAGAGTAGGTAGCCTGTTGTGGTCATTCAGAGGAATAATGTCCTAAGCCTGGGGGTGGGGGGATAGTGGCACGGGAGTGGGGAGGATGTCTAGGAAAGGTAATACGGGTTTTTTAAACCAGTCTAAAGGGCACCAAGCACCAGCATATCTTCCATACTGAGAGCCATGTTGTCGTTATATGCATCAATCTCTTTCAAATTGATCTAATATGATTCATTTCCCAAGAACTTCATCCACTCTGAGTAAACTGATAACATCAAGTTCGGGGCCTCCAAAGCTGAGGACCCGACCCACGCCAGCGACTCCACTAAAAGTGTGGCCTCTATGAGGTTGCACATTTCTTTAGCTGCAACGTTTAGGCCAAGACTAAGAAAGCTTATGTTTGTGGGGCTGGGTGTGGTGGCTCAAGCCTGAAATCCTAACACTTTGGGAGGCTGAGGTGGGAGGATCACTTGAGGTCAGGAGTTTGAGACCAGCCGAAGCAAGAACGAGATCCTGTCTCTACCAAAAAATAGAAAACTTAGCTGGGCATGGTGGCGCGCTCCTGTAGTCCCACCTTCTTGGGAGGCTGAGGCAGGAGGATCACTTGAGCCCTGGAGTTTGAGGTTGCAGTGAGCTATGATGATGCCACTGCACTCCAGCCTGGGCAACAGATAGAGACCATGAAGAAAGGAAGGAAGGAAGGAAGGAAGGAAGGAAGGAAGGAAGGAAGGAAGGAAGGAAGGAAGGTAGATTATGTCTGTGAAAGGGTTTTCATTAGTTCAACACTTTTTTCAGTGCTTACTGCTTACTGAAAAACTTAAGAATGGGCAAGACTGTGCCTGGAAGCTTTAAAGTTGAATCTTAACTGCATTAATTTTTTTATTAACAAAGCACAGGAGAAAAATATAGCCCTATTTTATGTTTAACAAGTGTGCAATCACCTCAAAAATAAATTAGTCAAAAGTGTAAACTTCACATTTCTCATTTGGAAATCCTTGCAATTTAAGACTATAGAACACCAAAAAGTAAATGCTAAATAATAAACTTCCAGAATGAATTCTTCTGGATGCCCACTAGTATGGGAAATGAGACCCCAAATGAAATATAAGTTTAAATCATAAAAAAGATGGAAATTTTGAATTTTAATTAATTCCATCATTTTCATTGAAAACTAAGGATGTTAAAAAATATTCAATAATTTTTTAGAAGAAGACAATACAAAAATTATAGATTTCATAATAAGACTGTCACACAGCTTTATCCAGGCATTCACTCAATAAATACTTTTTGAGTGCCTAATATTAATAATAACAAATATTTTGAGCTCTTTTCTATATCAGGCACTATGCTACAAGCTTTATATATCGTCTCATCTAATCTTTATAACAGCCTTTGGGGTATATGCTTTTCTTTATTCCTGTTGTACAGATGAGGAAACTGAGGCATAGAGAAGCTAATGAACTTGTCCAGTTTCTCGGTGACAGTGCCCAGATTTGAGCTGGTGGTGAGTGTCCAGAAATCTTTTCTTTTTTTTTTCCTGTTTTGTTTTTTGCCCCCCACCCTCGCTCCCGCCCCTGCCATGGCATCTTCTTTCTTGTTTTTTTTTTTTTTTTGACAGAGTCTTGCTCTGCTGCCGGGGCTAGAGTGCGGTGGCGTCAGCCTAGCTCACAGCAACGTCAAGCTCCTGGGCTCAAGCGATTCTCCTGCCTCAGCCTCCCGAGTAGCTGGGACTACAGGCATGTGCCACCATGCCTGGCTAATTTTTTCTATATATTTTTACTTGTCTAGCTAATTTCTTTATATTTTTTGAGTAGAGACAGGGGTCTCGCTCTTGCTCAGGCTGGTTTGGAACTCCTGACCTCAAGTGATCCTCCCACCTTGACCTCCCAGAGTATGTATGAGCCTCCACGCCCGGCCCAGAAATCTTTTCTTAACCACTGTCCTCTGCTGCCTCCATATGCCCAGCAACAAACTGAAGCACTGAAATAGAAAGATGTTTAAAACAAGTTCTTCACTTCAGGCAGTTGACCTAGAGTTGGAGAGATAAAAGAGATCAAACGAGCTCAGGAACACATAGTATAGAAGCATACTTGGTAGGACAGGTTTTACCAGTTTGGGTTAAGTAAGTTCACATGGCTCTTGTTTTTTCAACATTTTTTTTTAACATTTGACATTTTCAAACTTACACAAAAGGAGAGGGAGTAGTATAATGAACACCCATTTACCCATCACCCAGAGTAACTAGTATCAATGTGTGGTCAACCTGGTTTCATCTATACCTCACCTACCTCCCCCGCAACACACACCTCGTCCCTACTGGATGTTTGGAAGCAAATCCCAGACATCATATGATTTTATCCACAACCACTTCAGCACATATCTTTTAAAGAGAAGGAATCTTAGGCCGGGCGCGGTGGCTCACGCCTGTAATCCTAGCACTCTGGGAGGCCGAGGCGGGCGGATCGCTCAAGGTCAGGAGTTCGAAACCAGCCTGAGCAAGAGAGAGACCTTGTCTCTACTACAAATAGAAAGAAATGAATTGGCCAACTAAATATACATAGAAAAAAAAGATTAGCCAGGCATGGTGGCTCACGCCTGTAGTCCCAGCTACTCAGGAGGCTGAGGCGGAACGATTGCTTGAGCCCAGGAGTTTGAGGTTGCTGTGAGCTAGGCTGACGCCATGGCACTCTAGCCTGGGCAACAGAGTGAGACTCTGTCTCAAAAAAAAAGAAATAGAGAAGGAATCTTTGTAAACATAATCCCAATATCCATATTGCCCCCAAAATAATACCTTAATATCATTCAGTCACTTTTATATATTCAAATTAACTGCTTGAGTATCCACATGCCTGGATTAATAAAGAGTTTAGTTTTTCTCTTGGAGCCCCTTTCCTGGTGAATCATCCAAGATGCTGGTCTGATTCCATCCCACTCCTGCTTCCAAACACCCAGAGGAGAAAAAACTGGAAAATCTGAGTAGTCCCCCAACATGCACCCTAGTTTTTTGCTGCCATTCCTGCCCCTGAGTTTTGCTGATGAAAACCAGTGGTCTTTTTCTGTCCAACCATCCTACTTCACCGCTAGTCCAAGCGCCTGGCCAGGTCCCAAAGGCTCTCCAAGGAAGGCTGACCCCTCCCTCCGGGGAGCCCTGGGATAAGGCACGAGAGCTGGGATCCCAAGTGTGTGGCTCTGTGCATTTCCCCAAACTCTCAGCTCTTGTTTCCACAAACAGCCTGAGGTCTTGCAGCCGCAGCACAACCCCACCCCAGATAAGAATCTGCTTTTCCCAGCAACAGTATAAACCCAGCTATTGAGCTCAGTCCAGCTTCTTCCTTCTTGGTGAGTTCCCCAAGGGTTCCCCTAGTCCCTCTCTGGTAGCTGACCTCCACCAGGACCCTATCAACCCACCAGAGAAGAGAGATTCCTCAAAAGTGAAGGGCCAGGCCCTGATCCCTCTAATCTGAGGAATCTCTCTTTTTTTTTGTTTTTTTTTGAGACAGAGTCTCACTCTGTTGCCCGGGCTAGAGTGCCGTGGCGTCAGCCCAGCTCACAGCAACCTCAAACTCCTGGGCTCAAGCAATCGTTCTGCCTCAGCCTCCCAAGTAGCTGGGACTACAGGCCTGTGTCACCATGCCCAGCTAATTTTTTCTATATATTTTTAGTTGCCTGGCTAATTTCTTTCTATTTTTAGTACAGACGGGAATCTCACTCTTGCTCAGTCTGGTCTCTAACTTCTGACCTCGAGCAATCCTCCACCTTGGCCTCCCAGAGTGCTAGGATTACAGGCGTGAGCCTCCCGTGTGCCTGGCCTGAGGAATCTCTTTGACCCCAGCACAAACTTACCCTCGGACAGTCTTTGCATACCAAGGGCTGCTGGGAGAGGCAAGCCATATCCAGCCACAAAGAAAGGTCTTGTTGTACCCCTCCTCCCCACTAATGGCTATCTGTCACCTGTGAGATTTATATAGGTAAGAGGGGTGGACCAAGGTCAACTCCAAGGTGATCTGCTACCTCCTATTAATAGACAGCCTGTGTTGTTTGTCTTCCTTTCGTTTGCTCTTTAATTTTCATTTTGTTCCTTTATTTTTTGAACAGGTAATATATTTGCATGGTCCAAAATTCACAAGATAACAATTTTATCAGTTTCTTGTGTTTCCTTCAGAGACAGTTTATCTATATAACAAGCAAATATACATATATCTATTTATATTCCACCCCTTTTTACATAGATGGTGGCACACAATACACAATGTTCTGTTCCTTGATTTTTTTGTTCACCTAACAGTATATCTTTACAATCAATCCATAGAGCTTTCTGTTCTTATTACAGTTGCAGAGAACAGTGTATTCCAAAGTGTGAATGTACTCCAAGTTATTTAACCAAAAGTCTTCTATTGGTGAACTTTCAGATTGTTTGCAATCCAGTTGCAAATACAGTCATGCGTTGCATAACAACAGGGATACGTTCTGAGAAATGCATCGTTGCGCGATTTCATCATTGTGTAAACTTCACGGGAGTGCACTTACAAAAACCTAGATGGTATAGCCTAGTACACACCCAGGCTACATGGTATAGCCTACTGCTCCTAGGCTACAAACCCACACAGCACGTTACTCTACTGAATACTGTGGGCAATTGCAACACAATGGTATGTATTTATGCCTCTAAACATAAGAAAGGTACAGTAAAAATATGATATTATAATCTTACGGGACCACCATTGTGTATGCGGTCTGTCCTTGATCATTATGTGGCGCATGGCTGTAACTGTAACTGTACTGAATAAACATAACCAGGACCCAGACAACTTTTAACCAGCGACCTCTCTTGCTTAGAAACAAATTAAAGTTCCAACTAAAGGAGGCACCCAGCTGTTTAAGATAAAGAGTGATAATACTCTGGAGGATCAGAAAAGATAGAGCCCTGGCTGGGGGGTGGGGGGATGGGGAGAAGAGATGTGTGGGCTGAAAAAGACTGAATCTGCAGGAGGGGAAATCACAGATGGATTCATTTAGGAAAAAAATTAAGTTACATTGAACTATATATAGAATGCATGGGATTGGGGGGGTGAGTTGTTACTTCAATAAAAAAAAACCCTCTAAGTTAAAAATTCCAATATTAAAATGGCATTATATATACTGCTTGCCTAGGAATATAAGTATCAGGCTCTCCAAAATAAATTACAGGCCTACTGCAAAATTTGACCCAGTTCTTAGGAACACAGACTATAAAACATTATAATGAAGGCAAAAATCCACATCAAAATCTCCATTGTCTCAGAAGATTGGGTTTAAAGAAGTCTTTCTCCATTCAGTGGCACTATCACTGGTAAATTAGAATAATTCTATTCCTGCCCTTTGTCATTAATATATGCTTGCCACTTCTTGGGAAATGTCTCTGCCTTCTTTTTGGTTGTGGGTAGAAGGTGAGTGTGATGCAGTTAAGGTAGCAAATTTCCCCACAAACAGACACTGCAGACATGACATCTTTCCACACTACACTCGATGCTCTGAATTATTAATTAGGATGTTAAATATATTGCTCAGTGCATGAGGTTATATTTAACTCCATATACTGACAACCTGAGCTTTGTACCTTCCTGGGTTTGAAATGTAATTTGTAACAGCAGTATTTCTTGTGTGTTTATTCAGAAAAGCACGCTTGTAACAACGGTGGGGTATCATTTTAACCTGACCCAGAGAGGTGAACAGTCAGTTGAATTCTGGGATAGAATCCCCAAATAGGAACTGAGAAAACAGGGATATCCACAGTTAGCTCCTGGTACTCTCATTGCCAGGTTCAAACTTCCAGAAAATTCTGTCTAGAATTATTGAGAAAGGCTTGGGCTTTGGCAGCAACCAGACCTGGGTTCCAATCTAGATTTGGCCAAAATCTAAGATGCAAAAATATTTTGCAATTATGAAAAGGATGTATGCAGACGTTTTGTGACATGGATGATACTGCAGCATTTCAGATAAAGGCAAAACATTGGAAGAAATTTATTAATAAATATCTGTTGAAATGGGTTTGGAAAAATAAATTATGATACATCCATAATGTTGTGAAATGAGCTAGGCCATTAGTCCAAGGTTTAGTGGGGCCTACTTATTCCCTACTACCAGATTATAAAGAAAGCAGGTCTCAGGTCCAAATTGGCCACATATATACAAGCAGGCACAACAACAGTTGTACAACATCTTTGGTGGACTCAAAGGAGTCCCAGCCCTCAGTCCTTACATGCAAGTTTCATTGAGGTGAAGGCTACAGTGTTCTAGAAGCAGGGTACTGCCAGACTTAACATGAATACAAGAGGAAAGAATGCAATGGTCGCAGGAAACACAATGACAGATTCAGGTACAAGTGTCACTGCAGGTCACTGGGGCTTCCAGGGTTGAGGCTCACCTGCTGGTGCTATAATTGCCAGGGGTAGGGCTGGGGCAGGAAGAACTGCGGACAGGAAGGTGTGGAGGAGGGCAGGGTCCCATCAGGCAGAGAGCATCCATGGCCAAGGCAAGTTCAGAAGAGGATGGAAGGAAATGAATCCGAGCTCCAGATGGATTAGGGAAAAGCTGACGGAATCTAAATAAAGTATGGATCTTAGTTAATGATAATGTATTAATATTGGTTCATTGGTTGTGACAAATACACCATACTAATGGAACATGTTTTTGTTTTTTGTTTTTTTTGAGACAGAGTCTCACTCTGTTGCCCGGGCTAGAGTGAGTGCCGTGGCGTCAGCCTAGCTCACAGCAACCTCAAACTCCTGGGCTCAAGCGATCCTCCTGCCTCAGCCTCCCGAGTAGCTGGGACTACAGGCATG
>CAUYRT010072618.1:0-12470 GCA_963574885.1 Lepilemur ruficaudatus
GCTCCTACATTGGGTGCATAAATATTAAGAATAGTTAAATCTTCTTGTTGGATCTTCCCTTTCACCATCATAAAGTGGCCTTCTTTATCCTTTTTTACTTTTGTTATTTTAAAGCTTATGTTGTCTGCAAATACTATAGCGACACCTGCTTTCTTTTGACTTTCGTGTGCCTGGATGATAGTTTTCCATCCCTTGACCTTCAGCCAGAAAGCATCTTTGTTGGTTAGATGTGTTTCCTGTATACAGCAGATAGTAGGCTTGTGTATTTTTATCCACTTTGCCAGTCTATTTCTCTTCAGGGTGCAGTTTAAGCCATTAACATTAATTGAAAGGATTGAAATTTGAAGAAGATTTCCATTCATATCGTTGGGTGAAGTCTAGTTGCTTTGTTTTACTCTTTGTGCCATCATGCAGTTCAAGTTCTAGCCTTTAACTCTTTGAAGGTTTTAGTTTGAAGAGTGCCTATTGCCTTGTTCGGTGGGAAAGGCCGGTCTAAGAATTTCCTGTACGGCTGGTCTGGTCTTCGCGAATTCCAGCAGAGAATGCTTGTCTGACAAGGGCTTTATTTCACCTTCATAGGTGAAACTTAATTTTGCCAGATAAAGAACTCTAGGTTGGGCTTTATTCTGTTTTAGAAGATTAAGGATAGGCACCCAGTCCCTTCTGGCTTATAGGGTTTCAGATGAAAAATCTGGAGTTAATCTGATAGGCCTGCCTTTGAAGTTTATTTGCTGCTTTTGTCTGGCTGCATTGAGGATTGCTTCTTTTGCATTTACTTTGGTCAGTCTAATAACCACGTGACGAGGTGATTGCCTTTTCACGTTGAGTCTCCCAGGAGTTCTGTGTGCTTCTTGTACTTGAATATTGAGATTTCTGGCTAGGCCTGGCATGATTTCTTCCAGTATTTCATGAAATAAATTTTCCACCCCTTGTGAATGTTCCTGTGTCACTTCTGGTAACCCTATCAACTGGAGGTTCTGTTTTTTTACACAATCCCATACTTCTTGTAAACGTTGGTCTTGTCTCTTGATTCTATGTTCCCTTTCTTCCTCTGATTTGTTTAGTGAATAGTTATAATCTTCAAGCTCTCAGATTCTGTCCTCTGCATGGTCCATCCTGTTTTAAGTCTTCCCATTGAGTTTTGGAGCTCTTCGAATATTTCCTTCATTTCCAAGATTTCTGTTTGATTCTTCTTTATCAATTCAATTTCCTTGGAGAATTTTTCATTCATTTCCTGAATTGTTCTTGTGGTTTCTCTATGTTTGGAATCAATATTCTCTTCAATACCATTGAGTTTTCTAACAATCCATATTCGGAATTCTTCCTCTATTAGGTTAATTGTATCATGTATGTTGGTGTCAGTGGTGGTGATTGAGTACTTTCTTTTGGAGGTGACCTCTCTCTCTGATCCTTCATGTTTTCTGTGATCTTTTGCTGGTTCTTTCTCATCTGGGTACTTTGTCTAGGATTGGAGATGCTGGGACTGGCTTATGAGCCAAAATCTAATAGGCTGCTTCTACCTTCCTGCAACCTCCAGCAGGGAAGAGGAGGTTAAGTGGAGGAACCAGTCTGGCAACTGGGTTTCAGGATGAACAGTCTCCTTTCCAGCTCTGTCCAGAGGAGGGGTCAGTCCCTTTGGCGCAATGCCCCCAGGCCAGAGTTACAGGAGAGGGTGGTTGGCAGTGTCTTCCCAGGTCACAACTGGTGAGGCAACCTCCCTCACAACTCCGCCTTGCCTGGAGGGGTTCCGCTCTCTTGGCCCAGAGCGTAGACCGCTGGGTGGGGTGGGAAACCACCCAAGGCTATCTCAGAGCTGTCTTGCCACCAACTTAGAGCCAATGCGGCAGGTGCCCACAGAACACGGAGAGGGGTAGGGAACGCATAAACTTCCAATCCACACTCCCAGCCCACAGATACCCCAACCCATCGAGTCCCAACTATTAAGCTGTAGGTAGCATGCTGGTTCTGTCTCTCCCATGCCTGCCAAACTCTCAGCGAGTTCCCAGGGCAGAGTCACCTCCAAGGTATACGCTCCCCGTCCTAGTCTTGGAGGGAGGCCTCCCACCGTGAGAAGGCATCTCCACACTCACTCTTGCGGCAGTGGGAAGCGCCCGCTCGGCTGGGGTCCTCCCCCACTCTGAGTTGACTCAGAGGAGCACACCAGAGAGTTCAAAATGTTCCCGCTCCAGTTTTTACTCCTCTCAGCTCATCTTCCTGAACCACCGCTTCCTGCGGGATTCAGCCGCTTCCCTGCCCGCGTGGGTGTGGGGCGCTGTGGGGGAAGGATTGTCTTCCCGGGAGTCTGACTCCCTGCAGCAGCCACTGCAGCTGGCGGGGCCGGGATCCAGGGTCCCCCCTGAGGCTTGCGTCCAACCCTCTGGGCTCTGCGAGAAATTTTCTGAATCACCTCTGTTTTTCACTGGTGTCCAGTGTCCCCCGCTGTTTCTCTGCAGGTCCACGAAACTGATCCTGTAGAAGTGGAGATCACTCTCGTGCAGAAGACACTATTCCGCCTCTGACTCTGAGAGCAGAGATCCAGGAGGCCACCCCTAATCCGCCATTTTTCTGTGTCTCTGCAGGTAGGATTCTTTAAAGCAACTTTTTAAATTGAGATTTTATGTATGCTAATATATCATTTATTTATTTATTTTTATTTTATTTATTTATTTATTTTGAGACTGTGTCTTGCTCTGTCATCCCGGGGAGAGTACAGTGGCATCATCATAGCTTACTGATACCTCACACTCCTGGGCTCAAGAAATCTTCCAATCTCAGCCTCCCAAGTAGCTGGGACTACAGATGTGTGCCGCCATGCCAAGCTAATTTTTCTATTTTTTGTAGGATTGGAGTCTCAATTTTGCTCTGTCTGGTCTCAAAGTCCTGACCTCAAGCAATCCTCCTGTCCTGGCCTCCCAGAGTGCTAGGATTACAGACACGAGCCACTATGCCTGGCCTTGTAAACTAATATATTAATAAAGTGAAAATTAAAAGTGGCATGCTGGCTGAGCATAATCCTAGCACTCTGGGAGGCTGAGGCATGAAAATCACTTCAGGTCAAGAGTTCAAGACCAGCCTGAGCAAAAACAAGACCCTGTCTCTACAAAAAATAGAAAAATTAACTGGGTGTCATGGCACGCACCCATAGTCCCAGCTACTCAGGAGGCTGAGGCAGGAGGATCGCTTGAGCCCAGGAGTTTGAGATTGCAGTGAGCTATGATGGACCGCTGCACTCTAGCTCAGTCTCAAAAATAAAAGAAAAAAAAAAAGAAGGCATGCTTTTAAATATCATTGTAATGTAAGTTTGTATGATTATTTGTTATTAAGATTTTAATTACATACTTCCTTTTGAAGAGGAACAATAAGGAGAAAATCAGAGTCTTGCTTGCCTATAAGAAAACATATTAGGTTGTATATTTAGGAGCTAACATTAGCTATTTCATCCTCGGCTAGTCAGGAGAGAGATTTCATTTTAATCTTCCTAAGTAAATGAGTTCTGATAAACAGATTTGCTTTGTAAGATGTGTGCAGAACCCTTAAATTGAATAATAACTTCACACGCAAATTCACAAAGTGCTACAAACTAGAGCTAGTAGTTTGTCTAACTCCAAGTCACAAAGTAGCTGCCAATGAATAAACGAACTCTTACGTAAAGGTGTATGTATAGCCAACTTTATCTACGGTAAGGGGAAAAGTCAGACTCCGTATCTCCCCCAAAAAACCATGTTGCATCTCTCTGCCGTTCTTTCCCTACAATCAGCAAAAGACAGTAAAGACCAGTCCAAGCAAATAATACAAAATAGGTATTAAGATCCAGTGGAGAGAAACTTGTTCTAAAATTCAGAGATTCTAATGAGGCTGTGCTTTATGAATAGTGAAAAAGTGACAGCACATCATGACTAATCCAATGTGGAACAGTAATGAGCGCTTATCTACCCACACTCCCATCACCACCCTGAAACAATATGGAGGGAGAAAAAGTCAAATTCAATCATGTTATCACTGCTTTGTCAGGGCGTGGGGCACCCTCATTAGTTCCTTCTGGAGTTTCACCATCTTCAGCTTGGCAAAGGCCACCCTCTCCCATGAGAGTGCCAGCCAAGGGCCACTTCTCCACCGTCTGCTGTTCATTCCACAGCTGCTGGGTGTGTCTTCAGAGGGGCCATCATGAGGTCTGATTTATAAGGTGTGTTTCCATTTGGCTCTGAAGCTTGCCATTGGCCATGCTGATTCAGTTTCCTTCAGTTTCTTTCTCTGGCACCAAAAGAAGTAAAAAAGATATAATTATATTCATTTAAGAAATTGCTTCTTTTTAAAAATGCAGGCATAACTTTAGTGGTTACGTCTCAGAGACGTGGAGTAACAGAAAAATAAATAATATATTTGCGTTTGTTTATAAATAACACAGTTTTTCAGGCAAACACATGCAATAGAGCTGCTTGTGCCATAAGCTTGTGGTTTGTGGCCCTAAAATTGAGACCTCCCGGGCTGTGTTTTGGATGCCTTCCGCATGCCGCTCTTGCTGGAGAGAACCTACCCACGTGGTTTCTATAAAGCACACTCTGAATGGAAAATTCCTCTGGGATTTCTCAAACTGGCTCAGCCTATGACTTGCCAGACTATCCGCCTTTAAATCCTCAGACCTGAGCTACGGCTGACTCGGGAAGGAATATAGCTGAAGGCAGATACATATTTAGAGTAGCCTTTTGTCAAGATCTCAAAGCAAGCCGAGTTCAGAAACTCACACACCTTTTTCACATTAAGGAAATTAACTTGGCAGAGGCACAGGAAGCATCTAAAAAATCCAGGAAGACAGAATTGGCATTTTTAATGAATCACCGTCTGTGAATCAGCAGCCGACTGTGGCTGTCAGCTCCAAATGGCAGACTTCTAACTTTTACCAGCAGCTGGCGATGGAATTTCAAAGTTCTCCCCTAATTACAGAGTGCCTACAGCTCTCAGGCCAGAGCCACCTTTGGTGTCACACAATTTTGACATTTGCGGTCCAGGTTAAACAGGGCGAGCGGGCACTAGCTCTTCAGAAGCGCTGGGGCAGAGCGAGGGGGAAGCACTGGGCCCAGTGCGCGCCACGCTGCGGCACACACGTGTCAAGTACAGACCGGCTTGATCAAAGCCATCGCTGATCAACTGGATAAGTGGCTTAAAAATACCAGGGTTTCCCAGCCTCTCCCAGTCACTACAAAATGAGCAGCGACTTCGTTTTTCCTGTGGAGATGATGGAGCATCATGGGAGGGCCCTGGCTCAGCGCTCCATAGCGGATGCTGTGTGCTAGCAGTGTGCGCCTCGGGTGCGATCGTTTTCTGCCCTTTGCCTCTATCACACTTTGAGTACCTCAAGAGGGGTTACTGACCCAATATCTGTTATAACAATGTTATTTATGGATACAGGTATTTAACAAATGTATCTTGGCTGACACTCAGGTGTTATTCTGTTTAGGTGCAGCGGAAGAAATGGAAACTCAGAGAGATTAAGCGGCTTGCTTAAAGTAACACAGACCAGTTTCTCAAACTTTAGTGTGCATCAGCGACCCCTGAAGGGCTTATTAAAATTCAAATTGCTGGGCCCCACTTGCAGAGATTTAATTCAGAGGTCTGGGGTGGGGCTAGAGCGTTTGCGTTTTTAACAGAGCAAGGCCCACCCTGGGCCAGGATCACACTTTTACAATCCTTGGATAATTAGTGCTAGACGTGGTCCTGTGTCCTGCGTCCTGGCGACTCTGAAGCCCACGCTCTTTCCAGAGCACTGCAGCCGCCCCCTGCTCTGTGTCTGTCTTCCACAGCCTGAGTGCCGGGGCCCAAGAGGACTTCAAGAAATGTCAGTTGACCTTTTGTCCCCCCCCACCCCCCGCCTCCCCCAACACACATGCCTCTTTATTTACCTTATTCACTCCTTTAAGTCTCAGCTTCAAATGTCCCTTCCTCAGAGAGGCCTTTAATAAAATGACTAATAATCGAGCGTTCACTCAAGTTTGTTTGTTTCATGTATGTCTGCCTCCCCAAGCACCAAGCCCCAAGGCCCATGAGGTCTCATCTCTTCTGTTCTTCTCTGAGCAGAATTGTGTCCAGCACGTAGCACAGCACTCGGCACTTAGGAGGTACTCAAAGAATGGATCAGTGAGTTGAATTAAAGAAACTAATGAGAACTGGTCCTAGTTTTGCTGTCTACTAGCTGTATGAAATTGGGTCAATGCCTTAATGTTTCTAAATCTTAATCCTCTCATTTGTAAAATATAGGTAATACTTTTGAAAGGGTTGAGTTGAGAATTTTTTTAAGCTCATGTGCATGAAAGCAATGTTTTAGAAATGCACTCTCAGCTCCCAAAGCCATGTGGAGAGCACAGTTGACAATTGTTGGTTGAATTGAATTCGATTTGGCTCATTTAGGTAAAGTGATTTTTCTCTCTCCAAGGAACTTAACTTTAACGGTTATTCATTTAGGGACATTAAACACCTCTGTTATTGGTTTATATCTAAAGAGGCTTGAAAGTGCTTTCCCCATGTCCTGATATTTTATATTTAATACTAAATCGATGCAAGTCAACTTTCAAAGGTGGTAGAGGTATATGTCACGTGGCTTAAAGAATGGCCTGATAGGACTTCATTTTCCAACTGGATTTCTTCTCACAAAGCTCTGTTGATGGCTGAATTGTGACATTAGAGTTCTTCCTAAGGCTTCCCAGACCTATTATCAAGAAGTATAAGCAACTAGCCCATTTATAAACCTCATCTTCTGAAAAATCCACACAAATATGGCAGAAGCAATCAGAGAATGGAAAGATTAATTAAACACCGTAGAGCTCTCTTTTTAACAAGCAATGAACCACTTTCTATTTTTAGTTTACAAACACCCACTCTAAATAGCTAGCATATGTCAAGTTACTCACATGTCAATGGTACACAATTATCAATAATTGCTCATGTCATATTTCACTTACAAGAAAGGACACAATCGAAAGGAGAGTCACATGTGATTCTCCCTTGGCAGAGTGTAAGCAACTCTCAATCTTAATGTCCTCCACTAAACAGCAAGCTCCAATAGTGGAAACCTGATTTCTGTAAACGTTTTTCCTAATGGGGTGAGGTGTATACACAGCCCAGGGCAGAATCTTTCAGCTTTGTCTTTTCAAATCTCATCATTTGTAAAGTAGAGCACCTGTGCTAGAGAAATAGCAGGTTGACTCCAGATAGCATACACCTCGACACTGCCAAAGGAGAAAGAAGGTTTGCATTTCCCATTGGAGGACGCTGTCTTACAGATGATTCTGATGATCAAGTCCACTTTCTGGCCTTTCTTTCCCCTTAGAAGCCAAACCTCTCAAGTCTGATGGCTGCGTGAGGAAAGTGATTGGTCAGGCTAATGGGAATCTGGCGCTTGTCCAACACTTTGGCTCTGGAGAAAGAGAAATACTGACAAATATACTCATGGGACATGCATGGTGTGCTCCTCTATTGGATCCAACTTACAAAGTTAGTCCTCAGGTGACCGAGCAGGAAATGCTCTGTGGCAAGCTGTGATGACTGTCACCTCGCTTTGAATTAGAACATGGGCAACTCCACACCTACAAGTGATTGTTGGCTCTTAGTCCAACAAGGAATGGAGCAAATATGTATGAAGGAAGAACATCTTGCAAAATCAGTGTTCAAAAATCCATTTCAATCTATAAACGTAACAAGGCATTGCGTTTCTAAATCACCTAGACGTCTTGAAAGAGCTCTCCCAGCATCTTGGAACTGAACTGTGTCTCCCATTCTCTAGAGGAATAAATGGGAAACTAGCAGGTTAGTACCTTCCTTGAAGTCCCAGAGGAGGTCAGCACAGCCATGTTTTACACCTTGACTTCTAACTTAGGGAAATTTCTTATAAAATTGAGCCATTCTGATGAGATGGGAAGCTTAGAGAACTTCAGAAACAGGTGCTCTATAAGACAACAAAGCAAACTTGGAGTAAATTCCAGCCTCTGTAGTCATATTCTCAGTCACGACGGAAGCTGAGCTCAGCTTTTCAGTGTTGCTGATGCAGGAAAAGATTGGGAATGCAAACAGCGCCTGCCGGCACTTTCTTGCTGACTCAGGAAGTTCTTAGCTCAGTCACTTGCAATACCTTCCCTCAGGTCCTCTGTGCTTTGAAACAAGACCTTTGTGGCACCACTACCTCTCTCCTCCACAACCACCCAGAAGCTCTCAGTGCTCTCAAACATTCCACCTATGGAGAATGAAGGATGGAGCACAGACACTTGCTCCTCAGCATCAAGTCAGTGTTTGCCAATGTTAGTACCTCCCGCTGCAGGAGGTTGCAATTCCACGGAAGGGGCCATTGGAATGCACACTTTGGCCAGAAAGTGCCAATGCACAGGCCCCATTTGGAGCTAGTAGGAGGAGCAGCATGCTGGCATGGGGAGTTACAGGTTGATGTGGGGAGCCAGACACCAGGCTCCTGTCAGGTGGTCATGCACAGGGAAGGCCTGTCTTTGGGGTCCAGGTCCTGGGTTCTATGTACCCTCTTATCCTCTTTTCTGTTTGTTGTTTTTTTCAGTTGTCAAAATTCTCAGTTTTACTTGCTGAGTCATTGCAATGGTGGTAGCACTTCAACGCAAAAATCACAGACATAAAGTTGTAATGTTTTCATATTTTGTTAAGTGCAAGTTAAATTAGTTTAAAAGTATATGTCCAACCAGCTTATATCAAATGGCTCAATCAAAATATTTACCAAATTCTGCCTCAGTTGTCCATCATTCTTCTAGTTCTTATTCTAATGAAATTCCAATATAGTTACCCTCTTTTCTGTTTCCCTTATTAACCTCCCCTCTCCTCTCTCCTCCTCCCCATACTCAGGCTAACTGCCTGAAATTGGCTGAAACCTGGCTATTGTTTTAAAAAATATACTACTAAGTTAGGTTTTGATTTATTTATGTACTAAGTTCGGTTGTAGTTTACTAAGTAGGAACTAAAAGTACAGATACAGCCTCAGGTTAAGGGCTACCTGCTCCTTCTTCTTTAACAAATATAATATATATTCATGTGTTATCAGTGTTCATCTCTGAACTATGGAATTATTGGTGATATTTATTCTCCCCTTTATATAGTTTTCTATTATAGTCAATTAAAAAACAGAAAAGCAATGTGCTCAGCAACTTCCTTGTGAAATAGAAAATTAACACCTAACTCTTTTCTTAAAATTATTTTGAGCACAATTTTATGGGTCCTTAGCAAAAATGTGACATTTTATTCGGAGGCTATCAATTCTTCATGTAGAGATATATTTTACAATGTGAAGTCTTAGTCATTCAAGTTATTACTTGTCAAACACTAAAAAAAATTTAGTATATTGGGTAAATTTTAATCAAACCCAGGATTTAGTTTAGTAAATACTAAATGTGACCAAAACACATCTGTTGTATTGAAATAGGGACACTTTCTAACTGTATTTTCTAGAGAAGTGTGATAATTGTTCAAAGTGTTATTTTCCCCAAATTTTATTATGAATATTTTCAAAAATACAGAAAAAATAGATTTCTATGTGAAACAGTGAACAATTGTTCCAGTGAACAATCATATACTTACCACCCATAAGATTCTATATTAATGTTTTGCTTTATGACTTATCTATAAATTCATATACTATATACTTTTGTTTATCCATCAATCCATCTTTTTTTGAAATATGCTATTTTCAAGCTTTATTGGCCCTTAAAGAGATAAGTGGAAATCTTTTTATTTAATTATTTATTTTATTTATTTATTTATTTTAATTTTTTTTTAACTGGAAATCTTAAGTCGGCAGCCAAGTGACTTGATCAATATGGATATTAAGCAGGGTGTGTTCGCTAGTCAATGCTACTCGAAGATCTTAATTATATCGTTTGACCATTGAATTTGATTTTAACTGCCCAGTTTTTAATGTTTCCCTTCTACTTTCCCCTGATGTGTTTGATTTGTCCTATTCATCTTGAAATAAACACCTCTCCTTCTTTCTTTGATCAAAAAGAAATGATTTATGAAAATATATGATTTTTATAAGCTCACTACACTCCCTCTCACTCTCTCCCTTGGTTTCTACAATCACTCAAGCCTTGGCCCAGCACAGGACTTCCACACATGCTGTTCTCACTGTCTGAACACTTACATATTTCACTCTTTCCTGCCATTTAGTTAAATATTAGCTGATAAGTGAGGCTTTTTCTGATCACCTCACTCAAAGCACTTCCCATGCCTTTTGTTAACCTTCATAATAGAGCCTTCATAGTAACTTGCAGCTACTTTAATTATCTCTTTACTTATTTTTGTATATTTCCCCCTGTAAAAGGGAAGAGATCATATTTGCCTTGTTCATTAACGTAAGCCTCACTTTTAGAAGAGTGTTTGGTATATACTCGCACTCAGGGAATATTTGTTAAATAAATAAGTTTCAATAGTTATTCATTTTTGGATTTGAGCTGTGTGACTGTTTTAAAACACTTGGTATATGTGTGTGGTTTTTCCCCCAGAGATTTCCAAATGCTAGTCTTCATTCAAGTGGTTTATTTTATAAAGATCACCTGGGTCATCTTTGAAAATGCATATTCCTTGGAAGTTTTGTTTTGTTTTTATCCCAGAGTATCATGGGAATACAAATGCTTTGGTTACATAAATTGCCTTTACATCACCCAAGTCAAAGCTACAAGAGTGCCTATCACCCAGACAGTGTGCGCCAACCCATTAGGTGTGAGTTTACCTGTCCCTTTCTCCCCGCCCCACCTGCCTGACACCTAGTGAGTGCTGCTTCCATATGTGCTCATAAGTGTTGACAGATTAATACCAATTTCATGGTGAATACATGTGGTGCTTGTTTTTCCATTCCTGTGAACTTCACTTAGAAGAATGGGCTCCAGCTCCATGCAGGATAGTACAAGAGGTGTACTACTTCACCACTGTTTGTTGTGGCTAAGTAGTACTCCATGCTGTACATATACCACATTTTATTAATCCACTCTTGTATTAATGGGCATTTGGGTTGTTTCCACATCTTTGCAATTGTGAATTGTGCTACTATAAACATTTGAGTGCAGATGTCTTTATTATAGAATGTCTTTTCTTCCATTGGGTAGATACCCAGTAGTGGTATTGCTATATTGCTGGATCAAATGGTATTTCTACTTTTACTTCTTTGAGGTATCTTCATACTATTTTCCATAGACCTTGTACTAGTTTGCAGTCCCACCAGCAGTGTAGTAGTGTTCCTATCTCTCCGCAACCATGCCAACATTTGTTGTTTGGGGACTTTTTGATAAAGACCATTCTCACTGGAGTTAAATGATATCTCACTGTGGTTTTGATTTGCATTTCCCTGATGATTAGAGACGTTGAGCATTTTTTCATATGCTTCTTGACTGTTATTCTGTCTTCTTTTGAAAAGTTTCTGTTCATGTCCTTTGCCCACTTTTTGATAGGGTTGTTTGATTTTTTTCTTGCTGATTTTCCTGAGTTCTATATAGATTCTAGTTATCAGCCCCTTATCAGTTGTGTAGCATGCGAAAATTTTCTCCCATTCTGTAGGTTGTCTGTTTGCTCTCATGATAGTTTTCTTGGCTGTGCAGAGCTTTTTAATTTGATCAGGTCCCACTTATTTATTTTTGTTGCTGCTGTGATTGCTTTTGGGGTCTTCTTCATAAATTCTTTTCCTAGACTGATATCTATAAGTTTTTCCAACATTTTCTTCTAGAATTCTTATAGCTTCCTGCCTTAGGTTTAAGTCTGTTATCCATCATGAATTAATTTTTGTGAGTGGTGAGAGGTGCGGATCCTGTTTCAGTCTTCTACATGTGGCTATCCAATTTTCCAAGCACCATTCATTGAATAGGGTTTCTTTTCCCCAGTGTATATTTTTGTCTGCTTTGTCAAAGATCAGATGGCTATATGAGGATGATTTTATGTCTGGTTCTCAGTCCTGTTCCATTGGTCTATGTCTCTGTTCTTGTGCCAGTACCGTGTTACTGTTTTAGTTACTATAGCCTTATAGTATAGCTTGAAGTCTGGTAAATTAATGCCTCTTAACTTCTTATTTTTGCTTAAGGTTGTTTGGCTATACAGGGTCATCTCTGGTTCCATATGAAATGTAGAATTATTTTTTCTAGATCTGTGAAAAATAATGTTGGTATTTTAATAGGGATTGCATTGAATCTGTAGATCACTTTGGGTAGTATAGACATTTTAACAATGTGGATTCTGCCGACCCACAATCATGGTATGGTCTTCCACCTGTTTACGTCCTCTGCTATTTCCTTCCTCAGTGTTTCATAGTTCTGCCTGTAGAGGTCTTTTACTTTCTTAGTTAAATATATTCCTAGGTATTTTATTTTCTTTGTTGCTATTGTCAAAGGTATTGAGTCTATGATTTGGTTCTCAGTTTTGGCAGTTGTTGGCATATATGAATGTGTACATTGATTTTGATTTTGTAACCTGAGAATTTGCTGAAC
>CAUYRT010072622.1:0-16509 GCA_963574885.1 Lepilemur ruficaudatus
TTAATTGGCCAACTAAAAATATACAGAAAAAATTAGCCGGGCATGGTGGCACATGCCTGTAGTCCCAGCTACTCGGGAGGCTGAGGCAGAAGGATCGCTTGAGCCCAGGAGTTTGAGGTTGCTGTGAGCTAGGCTGACGCCACGGCACTAGCCCGGGCAGCAGAGTGAGACTCTGTCTCAAAAAAAAAAAAAAAAAAAAGAGTCAACTACTAAAAAGGTACATTAAAAAAAAGGTCCTGGGCCATATTGCTATCAGTAAGTTCCTGGAGCTTCTTATCCAGCTCTTTATAAAGCCTTAGTCCCATATATCAAGGAGTTACAGCGGTCTTTTTCTCATGCTCAACATCGTTTAGGCTGGGCACAATGGCTCATGCCAGTAATCCTAGCACTCTGGGAGGCCGAGGCGGGAGGATCGCTCAAGGTCAGGAGTTCGAAAACAGCCTGAGCAAGAGCAAGACCCCGTCTCTATTAAAAATAGAAAGAAATTAATTGGACAGCTAAAAATATATATAGAAAAAATTAGCCGGGCATGGTGGCGCATGACTGTAGTCCCAGCTACTCAGGAGGCTGAGGCAGCCAGCTACTCAGGAGGCTGAGGCAGGAGGATCGCCTGAGCCCAGGAGTTTGAGGTTGCTGTGAGCTACGCTGACGCCATGGCACTCTAGCCCAGGCAACGGAGTGAGACTCTGTCTCAAAAAAAAAAAAAAAAACAAAAACAAACAAACAAAATGACTGATATTGGCCGGTTGTGGTAGCTACTAAGGATGCTGAGAGCAGGAGTTGGGGGCTGTGGTGTGCTATAACAGCCTCTGTGAATAGCTACTGCACTCCAACCTGGCTAACACAGCGGGACCCCATTCTACTGATATTGGCAATTTCACAAAGTAGTTCAACCTTGTAATTCATTAAACCCAAGTAGAAATAAAAACAGAAATCTGAAGAACAGAGGGTTTCTCTAGTAAACTGACCGGTAGCTGAGTTGACTGCAGTAGAATCCAAAGCTGCAGATTCAATCCACAGCTGTACTTATATATTTTATAGCCCTCCACCCTGCTAGTCACAAGGTAAGTATAAAAAATGTTTGGGGTGTCAGGGCCTGGGTGGGGCCTGAAAAAATGTTTCTCCCTATAAATCCATTATATAAAATCATTTTCAGGCCGGGCGCGGTGGCTCACTCCTGTAATCCTAACACTCTGGGAGGAAAAGGCGGGAGGATCGTTTGAGCTCAGGAGTTCGAGACCAGCCTGAGCAAGAGCGAGACCCAGTCTCCACTAAATATAGAAAGAAATTATATGGACAACTAAAACTACATATAGAAAAAATTAGCCGGGCATGGTGGCGCATGCCTATAGTCCCAGCTACTCGGGAAGCTGAAGCAGGAGGATTGCTTGAGCCCAGGAGTGTGAGGTTCCTGTGAGCTAGGCTGACGCCATGGCACTCTAGCCCAAGCAACAGAGTGAGACTCTGTCACAAAAAAAAAAAAAAAACACTTCCAGAAAAGAAATTCCTGGCTCACACCTGTAATTCTAGCACTTTGGGAGGCCAAGGCAAGAGGTGGGAGGATGGTTTGAGGCCAGTGGTTTGAGACCAACTTGAGCAACATAGCGAGATCGTGTCTCCACAAAAAATAGAAAAATTAGCCAGGCATAGTGGCATGTGCCTGTAGTCCTAGCTACCCAGGAGGCTGAGGCAGGAGGATTGCTTTGAGCCCAAGAGTTTGAGGGTGCAGTGAGCTATGATGAAACCACTGCACTCTAACCTGGGCAAGAGTCAGACCCCATCTCAAAAAAAGAAAAGAGAAAGAAGAAAAAGCTACTCTCATTATACAGGTGATAAAACAAGCCCTGAGACAAAGTGACATGTCTAAAAAGGACAGTTAGTCAAGAAATAAAACTTAGGCTAGACAGACCACCCCCTCCTAAATTTAATGACTCCTGATCAAGTGCTAGTTCCATCATGTCTTCTTGTTGCCTGTCCTCTGGAAAATGTACTCAACCCACATACTGTTCTGTCTTCTTCATATATGAAAGGTAACAGTGAGAAATTAAGCAAAAAGACTGTTCAAAACAACTTTTAAATGATAAAACTAAAATCTAAGGTACAGAAATAGAACCTCAAGCAGTTTGGGCTGATGTCTACGTACAACAAGTACTAAAGTAGAAGGGGATCAGCTTTGCCGTGAAAACAGACTTGGCTGAATACTAGTGATGTTCCCTTTCCTCGAGTACTTAATCCTTACCTGTAAAATGCATGGAATCTACTTGTGGAGTTGTTTGGATGATTGAGACAATGGTAAGCACTTAGCATATCAGCCAATAAATAGATGCTATTACTGTTATAGGGTTTTATTATCAGCTAATGAACACAGTTCTTTTTAAGAGGTTTTTCAATTTCTTGGTACCATTTTACACTAGTCAATGAATTAAGTAGCTTTCTACAGTTTTTATTTAATATGGGACAAAGACCAACACCTGATACAGTACTCTCCATACAGCAGACACCATTGTTGTTACTAATTCAAATTAACTCTTACACACACTAACAGAATAATTCTGAAAGCATTTATACATTCACTAGAATATTAGCTCCCCTAAGAGATCCTTTGTCTATTTTGTTCAATGGTGAATCCCAAGTGTCTACAACTGTGCCTGGTACATAGTTGGCACTCAATAAAATTTGCCAAATGAGTTTAAAACTTATTTTTAATACTTTGAATATTAAGGTTTTCCAAAACACAATATATTTTTTTTTGAGACAGAGTCTTGCTGTGCCACCCCAGCATTAGCCTAGCTCACAGCAACCTCAAACTCCTGGGCTCAAGCAATCCTCCTGCCTCAGCCTCCTGAGTAGCTGGGACTACAGGCCAGGCGCATGCCACCATGCTATGTCCAGCTAATTTTTTCTATTTTTAGTAGAGACAGGGTCTCGCTCTTGGTCAGGCTGGTCTCGAACTCCCGAACTCAAGAGATCCTCCAGCCCAGTCTCCCAAGAGTGCTAGGATTTCATGCATGAGCCATCTCACTCAGCCCAAAACACAATAATCTTGGTACTCAAGTATGTACATTTTTTTCCCTCATGTACCAGTATAAACAAAGGAGCTTGTCCTCCCTCGAAAATTAACTCACACATTCCCCACCAAGAGGAAAACACAAATTGTTCAGCCTGCTAAAAGACCTTTAAAATCTCTTTCCCAATTAGGGGCTGCTATGTAAAAAAAATAAAAAATAATAAAAAAAAAAGACAATCTTTTACCCAGATTCTACAATTTTGACTGCAGAAAGGAGTTTCTCCCATCAGTCTCAATGTGGGGGCAACGGACACCTCTTACTCCATCAAAACAGATTTCTCGGCCGGGAGCGGTGGCTCACCCCTGTAATCCTAGCACTCTGGGAGGCCGAGGTGGGCGGATCATTTGAGCTCAGGAGTTCAAGACCAGCCTGAGCAAGAGCAAGACCCCATCTCTACTATAAATAGAAAGAAATTAATTGGCCAACTAAAAATATATAGAAAAAATTAGCCGGGCATGGTGGCACATGCCTATAGTCCCAGCTACTCGGGAGTCTGAGGCAGTAGGATCGCTTGAGCCCAGGAGTTTGACGTTGCTGTGAGCTAGGCTGACGCCACAGCACTCTAGCCAGGGCAGAGTGAGACTCTGTCCTAAAAAAAAAAAAAAAAAAAAAGCAACAGATTTCTCCTCTCAGTATTTAAAAGGATATTTCCTCAGGCAGCCAAATGTGTTTGGCTGTAGTAAAACCAAAAAAGTGAAGCTCCAATGAAAGTAGAGGTGGAAAATAAGAAGCTAGAGATAAGTGACCTAAAACACTAAAGTTGGGAAAAAGAGGGAGCTCAGAGTCTCTTTTCACAATTTTTATAGAATTAGAAGCAACACTAAAACAAAAAACCTTAAACTTCTGTTTTGAAATACTCAAGAAGAAAATGACCAGAAATAATTCTTGCACTGATAGTTTAGTAGAAGGATTATACTACACATTCAGATTTATTAATCTGACTTGTTTTCTGAAGTCTTTCATGAGCCAAGAAACCCTCATCAAAATTTCAGCACTTTTACAGTATATTTTAATGTTTTTTAAAGTAGTGTATTTTACACAGACTATTTCATATTCATGAATGAATACCTTTTGAAAAACCTACAAAGCTTTAACTGTCATGATACTGATGATATTCTCTGGTCAAAGAACACACAATGTTCTTGAAAATTCCAAGGTAATCCTACAATAAATTTTTACCACCTAATTTACGATTGACCATATTATGATCCAATTCATTAATCCCACAAATTCTTAACTGTAACACTTAACATTTCAACACAAAGTTGATCACAACAACCATTCCAAGGTCCTACAAAGTCCTCAAATGACTAGCCATCAGTATTAATTAATAGCTTTCTATCGATCAGAACACATTCACTGCCCAAGGCTTACCCTAAGCCTTTAGGATTACATTTCACAAAACTGATCACATGTAATACCATTATTTTCATAGTAATCTGAGACAGCTAATATACAAATATTTTAACATTGACTTCCATTTTCACATCAGGGAAATTTCATCCCAAATCCACAAACAAAAAGTGTTAAAGTTGCTAAGGAGAAATAGTCTCAATTATTAATCTGAAATTAATGCCAAAATAATTACATACCAATTCAACATGAAAAAATATTGCTTGGGAATAAATAATTTGGACAAGCTTCACTTTCTAGATATGCAAATCTTCAGATATTAAGGATTTTTTTTGAGACTATTTCTTTGCGTAGGTGTTACTTAAGGACTAAGCCCAGAAGAGTACACTTGCTAAGAATAACTCCAAAAGGTATGTTACCTTCTCTTAATATGATCCTAGCAGATCAGCAGCGAAAACAATTATTTGACTTTTCACACTGGGTAAGAATGTTTTGCAATAAATAATACTGATGAATATTACACTCTGCAATTTACAAAAGCCCACAAATTCATAACACTACAATTAGTAGGCAAGAAATACATAATTAATCCCCATTCTATACATGAGGAACCCAATGATTCCTATGAATTCTGTGGTAGCAGATATACCACATCTGCCAAAGTATGAAATGTCATTAACTCTTCTTACAGTGTAATGTGTCTCCTTCGATTTTAG
Source organism: Lepilemur ruficaudatus (assembly GCA_963574885.1). Lineage (NCBI taxonomy): Eukaryota > Metazoa > Chordata > Mammalia > Primates > Lepilemuridae > Lepilemur > Lepilemur ruficaudatus. Next base: position 5,138 of record CAUYRT010072622.1, read on the forward strand.
ATATAAATGAAGAAAATAATTAAACACATTTCATATTACTTTAGCTACATAATATCCTGTACTGATCACAAATCAAGTCTACCAATGACAGATCTGCTCAGCTATTGTGACAGATCATAGGAAGGGCAATAAATTCAAGATTAAATTTCAAAAAAGACAAACCAAGATCATGGTCATGTTTTCTGATCTATACAGGATTCGGGGTTCTAAACAAAATAGTCATAACAAGGTGTGGGTGAGACTTTAAAAATTTATGTGGGAGCTGGGCACAAACCACCACACCTCTAGTACTAGATACTTGGAAGGCTAAGGTGGGAATATTGCTTGAGCCCAGGAATTTGAGGCTGTGCAGTGAGTGATGGCACCACTGCACTCCAGCCCAAGCGACAGAGGGAGATCCCATTTCAAAAAAAAATTTATGTGGGGATTAGCAAGGCATGTTGGTGCACACCTGTAGTCCCTAGCTACTTGGGAAGCTGAGGCAGGAGGACACTAAAGCCCAGAAGTTCGAGGCTGCAGTGAGCTATAATCATGCCACTGCACTCCAGCCCAGGCAACAGAGCAAGATCCCATCTCTTTAAAAAAACAAAAAGAAAAAGAAAGTTAAATGGTAAAAAAAAAAAAAATTTTTTTTTAAATTTATCTGGGGAAAAAAATTGTGAGCTTAGGACACTGTTGAGAACACTTAAGTCTACTACATTTTTAAACACAGAATTAACTCAAGGTAGACACAGCAAAACCAACACACTTGGCTCTGACACTATTAGATTGAGTAGCTGGTACATCAGCAAGCTCTATTTTCAGCAACCACCATATCCTTGACTTTTCCCTTTCAATTTTGGGGAGTGGGGGCCTGGGAGGAGGAAATGTTTTTCATACTATGGAAAAATATGAAGTACCATACTTCTCCTTTGATTTATCTTATGTTCTACCAAATGCTAACTTCATTTGAGAAAGAAGAAAATCAATCTTCTAGGGATCAGATTTAAGATATTTCTGTGTTAGAGGGATGGATAAAGTTTGGGGAACTTTTGTATGAATCTAAATGAGAAAACTAGTAACCAATGGCCTTAAGTAGAATAACCGTAGGGCAAGTTTGTAGCCCAGGACAATCCCATTTATGCCTGCTGTTCCAGTTTGATTATGAATTAGTACATTTTTTCAAGGTATCCTCATTTGGATGATAAATTATGATGACCCTTTATTATTACTTGCTACAATCTAGTAAATTTCAATGAACTTCTGAAATGGTTCCTAGGCCCATGACTAGCATGGACATTTAATTAATGAGCTCAAACCATAAAGTTACAATGGTAACCTAATTTGTCAATTTGGATGTATTAATTGTATCAAACTGCTAACTGACCATTTCAAAATCAGTAAAAGAACTACTTTTTGTTGCTGCTCCTTACTATCCCTTAATGCTGCAGTCCTCAACCCCCCGGGGCTTGGTACCATGGCCATGGCCAGTTAGGAACTAAGTCACACAACAGGAGGTGAGCAGCAGGCAACTAAGGAAGAAGCTTCATCTGTATTAACAGCCTCTCCCCAACACTCACATCACCACCTGAGCTCTGCCTCCAGTCAGACGAGCAGCGGCATTAGATTCTCATAGCAGCGAGAACCCTAAGCTTGTGAAGGATCTAGACCATGCATGCCTTATAAGAATCTAATGCCTGGCTGGGCACGGTGGCTCACGCCTGTAATCCTAGCACTTTGGGAGGCCGAGGTGGGCAGATTTGTTCAAGGTCAGGAGTTCAAAACCAGTCTGAGCAAGAGCAAGACCCCCATCTCTACTAAAAACACAAAGAAATTAACTGGCCAACTAAAAATACACAGAAAAAATTAGCCAGGCATGGTGGCACATGCCTGTAGTCCCAGCTACTCAGTCCCAGCTACTGAGGCAGAAGGATTGCTTGAGCCCAAGAGTCTGAGGTTGCTGTGAGCTAGGTTGATGCCACGGCACTCTAGCCTGGGCAACAGAGTGAGACTCTGTCTCAAAAAAAAAAAAAAAAGAAAAAGAATCTAATGTCTGATGATCTGAGGTGGAGCTGAGGCAGTGATGCTACTAGCACCGGGGAGCGGCTGCAAACACACATTATCTTTAGCAGAGAGATCTTACTGCACAATAAATGTAATGCACTTGAATCATCCTGAAACCACCCCTGGAAACCCCCCTAATCGAAAAACTGTCTTCCATGAAACCACTCCCTGGTGCCAAAAAGGTTAGGTACTGCTGCCTTAATGGATTCCATTTGACATCTATCTAAGCAACTATGTGGAGCAACATTTGTGAATCATTTGCCAACCTTTGCTCCCAGCCCTCCCCCAAAAGTTTTATGACTACATCATTAACAGTATCTGTTAAGACAAAAGTGTGTGGGGGAACATTAGAAAAAAATTTGAAAAAAATATTTTACAGAAATGCATGGCAGCAGCCATATCCCAGTACAGACACTATAATAAACCACGGGTTTTAAGCAAGAACCTCTATGTGAATACACATTGTGAGATTACCTAAAATTCCAATTTAACTTCATTTCTTGTGCCTTTAAATGGGATTTTATTTTTGAAAGAAAGCACCAAGTTTCTTTAAAAAAAAAAAGTGAGAAGATATGTTATCTACAATTCAAAATAGATTATTCATCATAAACATCAAGATATTATTATTTGAAGCAACTGCTAAGGGAACAAATATACCTATTCTTACTTCCCACATACCCAAAAGGCACCACCTTGTTTAGTTAGACATAGGTCTTTTGTGAATGACAAAGGAGAAAAAGTACTGGTCTAAAGGTCAGCAGACAGATAAGTACTGGCTTTATCATTTAATAGATGACTAGTCATGTGATCATAGAAAAAAATCACTGTACCTTCTCAAATTCACATTCTTGAACCGTAAAATGGAAACAACACTCTACCTACTTCAATCTTATATGAATTAAATAAAAATTCTTGTAAAAGTGTTCTGTGAATTGTGAAGCTCTATATAAACGTTGTAATATATAAATATGTATACTATAAAGCTTAAAAATTTAGCTTTGACCCTATGCCTGTCATAAACATACATGTAAGTTTTCTTGAAATATAAGGTACACATATGCCTGTTTATACACATATATGTAAGTTTTCTTGAAATATAAGGTAAAAAAAATCCTGCAAAAATCCTTGAAATGCAGACATATTTTTGGCAGCGGAAAAAAAACTATATTAAAAATACAACATTCAAAAAAAGTCAACCTTGAAACCCTCCATTAAAAAAAAAATCATGATCCTAGACTAGAAGCACCCCCCTAAAGAGTAAAAAATTAAATTTTTATAAATAAATAATGTAAAAAAAATCATGTTTTCAGATCACCTTCTCTAAGTATTTAAAATGTACTCATAAAATTAGATACGTTAATCTACTGGGCTGCAATTTCACTTGATACACCAGGTTAAAGCCAAGAAATTTTGAAAATACTTCCCTCGATCAAACTATAAAACAATTATGAAAGCCTATTTGCATGAACTTTCAGTATGTCTGCTTGGCAGGGCGTCGTGGCTCAAACCAGTAATCCTAGCATTCTGGGAGGCTGAGGCGGGAGGATCGTTTGAGCTCAGGAGACCAGCCTGAGCAAGAGCGAGACCCCCATTTCTACTAAAAAAAAATAGAAATTAGCTGGACAATTAGAAATATATACATATATAAAAAATAAGCCAGGCATGTTAGTAAATGCCTGTAGTCCCAGCTACTCAGGAGGCTGAGGCAGGAGGATTGCTTGAGCCCAGGAGTTTGAGGTTGCTGTGAACTAGGCTGATGCCACAGCACTCTAGCCGGGGCAACAGTGAGACTGTCTCAAAAAAAGAAAAAAATATGTCTGCTTGTACTTACAGACTTCAAAATTTACTCAATTTTAATACTTGCCATAAGTGTTCTTTCCTATACCATAGAGTTCAAGTTGAGACCTTTTCATATAAAGGTGAAAAAGGTGCCTAGGAATGTCTACAATAGTAAGAATTTACTCATCACCTCAAATTGCAGTGATTCATGGTTTCATTGTATCCCAAAGTTGTGTAAGAACAGAATATGTCAATACTATACAAAAGTTTAAAGTACACTCAAGAGCGCATCTGCTTCAAATACAGCCTAAAAGCTATCTGCAGAAGAGCTTTTTAACATCTTATTACCCAATTCTACTTATGCATTTAGGTCGGAGAAAAAGAAAATTTATTCTGGCCTATAATCAAAGAATTGATAGTTAATCTAAATGCTTTTAAATTGATTAATAAAGTTAACTTACTATTACCTATTTTTTTTTTCCTAACAAGACATGTATTAAGGAATTCAGTGAGCTAGAGGTGAAGCTCTGGTGTTTTAAAAGGACTGCTCCCAAGTGACTGAGAAGAGATGCATTCATGGTGTTGGTGCATTCACAAAGTGATCATCAAAACTTCATCCCCATCTCCCATGAAGCCAAGAAAAAAGATTAGGAAAGGACAAAACCAGCAACTACCTCACAAGCCCAAATGTACTTTACGCTGCCCTTCTGCTACCCGAAAAATGGGGAAAGTATTCATTTTCCCCATCTATATTCCCTATTTTTCTGAACAAATCCATAAATATGGGACAGTAGGATTTGGTTCAGGAACACTAAGAGATGACAGACTTGCTTAATATGGCTACAAATAATATAAAAACAATTCCTTAGACTACTGACTTGTTAAAAGTGATGAGACGCTAGATTTAATCTGCAAGACCCAGGCCCAAACTTCAATATTTCCTATTTGCAAGCCAAAATTGTCCTTTTCCTGAAACAGATTAGCTCTTCCTCCAGTACCATTAAATAATGCATATAAATTGATTCCAATTCCCCAGAATAGAGATAAATGAGGATACAAAGAAGTTCAGGGACTAGGTTCAACACAGCATGCAAAATAAAAGATAATCCTACTGTAGCAACACGGAGAAAAAAGAAAAGGGCAGCTGGCAAGCCAACATTTATATTCAGGTACCCAAAAAACAAATCATGCCAATGCACTCTCACCTTCTTCCACTCCCTACACCTGATAAATTTTATTTGGTGACTAGAATTATGGGATAACTATTTGTCACCACAAACAAAGATGAATTACTAGACTCAAAACAGGAGTGGAAGGCCAGGCGCGGTGGCTCACAACTGTAATCCTAGCACTCTGGGAGGCTGAGGCAGGTGGATCACTCCAGGTCAGGAGTTCAAAACCAGCCTGAGCAAGAGCGAGACCCCGTCTCTACTAAAAAATAAAAAGAAATAGATTGGACAACTAAAAATATATAGAAAAAATAAACCGGGCATGGCGGTGCATACCTGCAGTCCCAGCTACTCAGGAGGCTGAGGCAGGAGGATCGCCTGAGCCCAGGAGTTGGAGGTTGCTGTGAGCTAGGCTGATGCCACGGCCCGGGCAAGAGAGTGAGACTCTGTCTCAAAAAAAAAAAAAAAAAAAAAAAAAAAACAGGAGTGGACACAGAAGCTGATTCCGGGGGACTCTTTCTCCTTTGCCTCTCCGCTGAATCCCCACCTTATGCCCCAATAGTCATACAAGTACCTCCTCTCCTGGTAGATCCTATTTCCTTCCCCCTTTAGATCCTGAAGGGGACACCCAACATTAAAAACTGTAATGATGTGGTTCTATCTAAAGAGTTCTATGTTCAATAACCAATAAGATCTTCGCTTTGGTCAAAAATCCTCAGCACTGGAACCCAAAACATGGTTATCATAAACCTGTCATTTACTTGGAAGCTACAATAATTAAGCTTCCAAATCGGTTTTAAAAATGAATTTAAAAATAAAAGACCTTCCTTCACATCCTTTTTGATTGTCACAAGTTTAGTTAGAGCCCAAATTCCCACAAAACAGAAAGCATTCAAATAATAATTTGTTTACTTCCAAAGGCACTAGTAGATTAAGAGGGAAACCTATTTGGGGCACAAGGGGGAAGAGGAGATTTGCATTACAAGCACACCTACATTTGTTTGATTTTTAAACACTCAAATAAAGACAAAGCTGACCTTGAGCTGTACTTCCCCATCTTATTCCCCTCCCCCTCCCAACAGGCATCTTGTTCAATACAAACAGCAATTTAAGAATTTACAAGACGAAATTTAATTCAGCATCTTTCCTACATTTGAGTTCTAAGTCTTTTCTCATAATATTCAAATCCCTGGAATCTAATTCCTGATGATACACTGGGACTAGCCCTGAGGTTATTCACATGCCCAAACTGGCATTTCAAGGAAAGCAAGGGCTCTACATAACATTTTTAAACATAAATGGCTTCATTAAGAAAAATCTAAGGTGCAATGTCACCTGTATCCTACCATGTCTTACACCACCCTACCCGACCCCACAAAAGCATTAAAACCACAGGAACCACATATATGATTTTTCGTTTTTGCAATACTACAGTAGTATACATGTGAGGGTAACTCAGGTACATAGGTCCAAAATGTGGAGGAAAGAGGATTTAAAACTAAACTGCCGGGGATTCACTACACATGCACAATGGATATTTCAATAAAGTTCTGAAAAATGACTGAAGAACCTTTAAGGGCAATGGAGCAATGAACAAAGAGGAACTACTAATATCTGTATATTAAACCATTTATGAAATGCAAAAAAAAAATAGGATCTCCTACATTCATAATGCAAAAACCCAAGCCTCAACTGAGTGCCTGGAATAGATTAAGATCCCCAACAAAGTACGAACACGCATTCCAAGGCTGGGGAGTCAACCAAAATACACTTAACTAAACGCTATTTGAAATAACTTTTAATTTTCAACAGGTCCTTCTATTAGTCAAGATGGGACATGTAAACAGGAAAGTAATCATTTTTACAAACTGGTAGGCTGAGGCACGGCCACTGCAAATGCTAAAACTAAGAATCATGGTCCCCTTGTCTCCTGTTCAACGTACTATTCAACAGAACCCGCTGCTTATGTAGCTAGAAAAAGACTACAGGAACTTCGAGCTCTCTGGGATAAGGTCAAGGGAGCGTGAGTGAGATTCTTCTGGACCTTCCCAGAAAAAACCGAGGTTAAAAACCCAAAAATCCTCACTACAAGGTGTGCTGACCCATAGGAAATAAATCCAATCGCAGCATCTCAGCTTGCCTCCGCCCAAAGACCAACTGCAGTGATTCCCTCTCCCCCCTTCCCCACCATCCTCCAAGACTGCCCCCCACCACAAGCCCAAAGCAGCCCTCCGCTTGCTAGTGTTCTCCTTTGTGAGACTCCACAGCCGCCGCCCCACACTGGGCCTCCGGGGAAAAGCCACCGCCCCCACCCGCCATATTTCCCTGAAAGGCGCCCGCGATACACCTCCCAGTCTTCACTTTCTCCCATGTGGGGGTGTTTCTTACCCCTTCACCCACCCAACTGTTCTCCATGTCCCAAGGCTGTCCCTTGTAGCTCCCCTGGGGATTGTTCACCCGGAGACAGCACCCGCCATCTCCTCCCCCTCCCCCGCCCCGGGACTCGCCCTCCCCCCCAGCCGCCATTTTACAACCAACTCCTCCACCCTATCGCCTTGGCCTCCCGGCTAGCGAGTGTCTGCAGGTAAGGACAGCAAAGGGGTCAAATTCCCAGGCCTGGAGCCTCCCATCGCTCCAGGAGCTCACAGGCCATTTCCTGCTTCTCGAATCCAAGTCCCCGGGCCAGGCTCGGAGACGATGCCGCCATTTTGTCTCCTGTTCCCGGCCTCTGTGGGCGGCGGCAGAGGGTCCGAGAATTCCAGCCCCCCGTTGCCCCCCCAACTCACCGTCGTATCGCTCAGCCTGCTCGGCCAGCTTCGCCTGGTACACCAGATCCTCCCGATCATCCATAGCGGCAGCGGCTCCGGCAGGGTCTGCGCGACGGATGGAAGCGGATAGCGTCTCCGACTCTCTCAGCCTCTCGCTCCGCGTCCGGGCAGCAAAAATGGCGGCGCCTCAATCCGGGACTTCCGCCTGCGCACGCGGACAACTGCTCAGCTCTATGGCAACCGCTCCCTGGCAACTGGCGCGGGGGGCGGGTCCTGGAGCTCGGCGCCCGAAGAGGCTGGAACCAGCAAGAGGCCCCTCCTCCCTCGGTTCGGCAGGCGCCCGAGCACCGAGGCGGGAACTGCGACTGCGGAGAAAGACGGCGGCCCCGAGGGACCGACTGCGCCTGAAGAAGCCGGCGAGAGAGCCTGGGCCACGACTGAGGGCTGAGGCCTGGTCTGAGAGAAAAGAAAGCGGGAGGCTGTAACGGTTTTTGTGATGGCAGGGTCTTCCTCGCTGAAATCAGCTTGTTCTCTCTCCTATCTTGCCGCGGTTTTCTTGGCCAAGCCTATTCCTAGGCCTTTTTCAGATCCTTTTAAAGCCGGGGTAAAGAACTGGGCCCTGCTATAGTTGCCAGGGAAAGAGGGGCAACAGTTTTCACGCCTCAGCCTTATGCTCACACACTGTGATCTTTTTCTTCTGCTCCCCTGTAGCCCTCTTTCTCCCCTTAGGCCCACCATGGATAGAAGCAGGGAAATTGCTAGAAGAGCCTGGTCTGGAGGACAGGATACAGAGGAGTTGGGCCAAGATCAAGTTGAGATTGAAGAGACAGGAATAACTCGTTGGAAATTGCTTCAGGAGGGCAAGGACCTTTTCAGTTTTGCTTCCCAGCACCTTATTCTCAGTAAATATCTGTTGCACGACTGAAGCTTACGGAACGAGAACATAAGCTGCGTTGTCCACATTAGATGTAGAGTAAAAAGTAGGTTAGAAACAAATTATAAACAGCCTTGGATGGCAAGGAAGTTTGCATCTTTTTCTGTTTTTTAAGAGATGGGGGTCTTGCTGTGTTTCTCAGGCTGGCATCATATTCCTGAATTCCTGGGCTCCAGGGATCTTCCTGCCTCACCCTCTCTAGTAGCTGGGACTACAGGTGTGGGCCACCTCCCTGGCTTTGCATCTTATTTTGTGACACAAAAGGGAGCTGTTTTGTGATGGTTGTGGGTGGAGGATGACACCATCATAGTTTTACTTTAGAAAGATAAAGGTATTGCATAGCAATGATTTAAAAGGATGATAAATTATAGTAATAATTTTATAATATAAATTATAGGCTATTATAGTAATGTAGGCAAAAAGTAATAGATGGCAGCAGTCAGAAAAAGAAAAGGACAAATAGGAATAGCACTATAGAGAGAAGCCACAAGAGTTGGTAAGCTGATCAGATGTGGAGATCTTATGAGGGGGAAAAAAATAAAAATTGACTTTCCATCTTCCCACCCTGAGTTGCTGGGATGAGTGGCAGTACCATTACCAAAAAGTAGGAATGGTAGGAAGAGTTGCTGATGGAATGCTGAGAAACACATGAATTCGTTTTAGCACTGGTTGGTTCTGAGGTATCTAAGGATCACCCAGATAGAAATATCCACCATGGAGTTGGAAAAGGGGACTGGCATTCCAAAAAGAAGGGAGGGTACCCATAGAAGCAGCTAGGGGCCGAGGCCCGGTGGCTCACGCCTGTAATCCTAGCACTTTGGGAGGCCAAGGTGAGAGGATTGCTTGAGGTCCAGAGTTCAGGAACAGCCTGACCAAGAGCGAGACCCATCTATACTAAAAATAGAAAAATTATCCAGGTGTGGTGGCACATGGCTGTAGTCCCAGCTACTTGGGAGGCTGAGGCAGGAGGATCACTTGAGCCCAGGAGTTTGAGGTTTCTGTGAGCTAGGCTGATGCCACGACACTCTAGCCTGGGCAACAGGGCCAGACTCCGTCTCAAAAAAAAAGAGTACTTAGAGTTCTCCAGAGAAAGAAACAATAGGATATATAAAAATATATATAAAAGGAGATTTATTATGGGAGTTGGCTCATGTGATTGTGCAGGCCAAGAACTCCCAAGATATATTATATGCAAGCTGGAGACAGGAAAACTGGTGGTGTATGTCATTCTGAGTACGAAGGCCTGAGAACCACGAGCTGTCATGTCCAATGGCAAAAGAAGGTGGACCTCTCAGCTGGAAAAGACAAAATTTACCTTTCCTCCACTTTTTTGTTTCAACTGGGCCCTCAACAGATTGGATGATGCCCACCCACTTTGGTGAGGGGATTTCTTCCTCTCTCAGTCTACTAATTCAAATGTTAATTAATCTCTTCCACAAACACTATCACAGATATACCTCAAATAATGTTTTATCAACTGTCTGGAAATCCCTTGAACTAATCAAGTTGCCACATAAAATTAACCATCATAAATGGTATACCAACAAATTGGATAACATGAAATGGACAAAGTCCTAGAAACACATAAACTATTGAAATTGACTCAGGAAGATAAATAGACTTATCACAAATAAGGAGATTTAATCAGAGATCAGAAACCTCCCAAAGCTACAGCTATACCACTCTGAACAAGCCCAATCTCCTCAAAAACCTCCCAACAGCACAACAATGGGAATGTATTTAAGGCCACTGTACTCTAAAAAAATGGTGAAAATCATAGATTTTATATTATGTACATTTTACCACAATTATACAAGAAAAGAAATTGGCAGGAGTCCACTTGCTCAGGCTTCTTGGGTGTGGCTCCAGGTAAAAAAAGAAAAAACTAAAAAAAAAAAAAAAAAAAAAAAAGAAAAGGTGGGGCATGGTGGCTCATACCTATAACCCTAGCACTCTGGGAGGCTGAGGCAGGAGGATTGCTTGACCTCAGGAGTTCGAGACCAGCCTGAGCAAGAGCGAGACCCCGTCTCTACTAAAAATAGAAACAAATTAATTGGACAACTAGAAATATATAGGAAAAAAATTTAGCTGGGCATGGTGGCGCACGCCTATAGTCCCAGCTACTCAGGAGGCTGAGGCAGAAGGATTGCTTGAGCCTAGGAGTGCGAGGTTACTGTGAGCTAGGCTGACACCACAGCACTCTAGCCTGGGCAACAGGGCCAGACTCTGTCTCAAAAAAAGAAAAGAGGCCGGGCGCGGTGGCTCACTCCTGTAATCCTAGCACTCTGGGAGGCCGAGGCGGGTGGATAGCTCAAGGTCAGGAGTTCGAAACCAGCCTGAGCAAGAGCGAGACCCCGTCTCTACTATAAAATAGAAAGGAATTAATTGGACAACTAAAAATATATGTAAAAAAAAATTAGCCAGGCATGGTGGCACATGCCTGTAGTCCCAGCTACTTGGGAGGCTGAGGCAGAAACATTGCTTGAGCCCAGGAGTTTGAGGTTGCTGTGAGCTAGGCTGATGCCACGGCACTCTACAGCCCGGGCAACAGAGTGAGACTCTGTCTCAAAAAAAAAAAAAAAAAGAAAAGAAAAGAAAAGAAATAGGCAGGAAAAACAACAACAACAAAAACAAAAATTCCAGGACCAGATGGCTTCATCGTTGAGTTCTACCCTTTTT
>CAUYRT010072625.1:0-19152 GCA_963574885.1 Lepilemur ruficaudatus
TACAGGCATGCGCCACCATGCCCGGCTAATTTTTTTTCTATATATATATATATTTAGTTGGCCAATTAATTTCTTTCTATTATTAGTAGAGATGGGGTCTCGCTCTCGCTCAGGCTGGCCTCGAACTCCTGACCTTGAGCAGTCCACCTGCCTCGGCCTCCCAGAGTGCTAGGATTACAGGCGTGAGCCACCGCGCCCGGCCTTAGATGATCTTTTGAATGGAGGCAACCTGGGATCCATAAGTAACCGTGTTTTCTAAGATATGGATTGGGAAAACTGGTTTTCAGAGAGAGAAAAAAATGACAAAAGAGTTATACATATTCGAGAAAGTTGGATCTAAGTATTCAAAGGGTGTCAGGGTTCTGTCTCCCTCACTTTCTTTGAGCTCTGCCTTCCTCTGTGATGTGTTCATGCTCAGGCAGGCACTCTTCATGAAGCGGGAATAATGGCCACACTAAGCCCCTCATGGCTCAAGATCTCTAGAAGAGAAATCCTATCACTCCTACCTCACATTTCAAACCTTTAGGAAGGCTTTGCATAACCTAGTTTGGGTCAGGTGCCCATCTCTTCAGAAACTGTGACCTGTCTTTGCAAGGTTTCCTAGAAAACAAAGTCTGAAGATTATGTGCTAAGGCTTTATGTGGGAGGCACAGCCCCGAGGCAGTGAGAGTGAGGAATAAAGGAAAGCAGGAAAAGATGGAAATCAATGCAAGAAAATGTGTGCTTGCTACTTCACAATGAGCTGTGAAGAAACACGGCTAGTCTCTTGAAAGGTACACCTACTGGCCAAGCATAATGTCTCTAGACAGGTTGTATGCAGAAATCACGTCTTGAAACAGTCCATCAGAGGAAGGAAGGGAGAGTGGATTGTTCTATCCTGCTCCCTCTTGTTTCCCATTGATCAGTTTGCCCCATGGGTGGCTAAATTCCCATACCAGGTTGCTTCACTGGCCCCTTCATCAGCTGCTGAGGAAGACAGATCCCATGATCTGTGAAGTGGTATGTCACCAGGGTCTGAAATTTGAAGAAGCCACAGACCCCACCTATGCAACTAGTTGGCCTCAGGCAGCAGAAGTGTGAGGCCTCACTCAGACTTGGTCAGCAATGTCTCCGGTTGAGGTAAACCAAATGGCTAATGGTCTGGGAGCCAAATGACCCTGAGAGACTCTGAGGAGGCACTGGGCCAAGATGTGGGGATCATTATGATTGGTCAGATTGGGTCATGTGTTAACCCTGTGGCTGATGGAGTATAGGAGATACACTATGGTAGGAAGCATCCTGTCCTCCCTCCCCTCATGTCAATTCAGATCCTCAGGAAATCAGACACCAAGACCAGATAAAATGCTAGAAATTTATTATGAAAAACACCTGTGAGAGAAAACGGGCATGTGCAGGGGAAGACTGAGAGAGCCATCACACAGTGATGCAAGTCTGACCATAAGTGAAGAAGAGAGGCAAAGGAGTTCTAGGTGGAAGTGTCTTACACTGCAGAAAGGTTCTAAGGAAAGTTTGGCAAGGCTATTGAGGAGTCCTTGAGTCAAAGTCATCCATCAGAAGAGTATCACTTATTCCAGAAACAGGCCTGTCTTAACACATCTTTTGCGCTGTCATTGACTAGGAGTAGCCTATGGGAAGTAAGACCCGAGAGTGAAGGGCAATGGATTTCTTAGCTCAGCATGGATTTCAGAGCACAGAAGCTGGAGTGTTGGTAAATTAAAATTCCCCTAATCAGAGATCTGAGAAGTGCATTCTCATGGCCACACACCCTCAAAGTCCAGCCTACACACAGATGAAGATGGATATATTCTACAACCTAAAAGAAAGAAAAAAAGGTAGAGTGTCATTATCAGTTGAAAGGGCAAGGGGTATTGAGCAGGTAAGAGAACAAATGTCTATTCCATGACTTACAATGTCTCTCTGGTAATTCAAACTTCACATATCTAAACCTGAAATCATGACTTCTCCACACTCTGACTGTTCATCTGGAGAGTACCATCTTCCCAGGTATGAAACACTGTTATTTTTCTTGTTCTCCACCGCCTCCTCAATAGCCAATCAATGATCAAATCTTTTCAATCTTACCTTGGCAATATCGCCTCTGCATTTGTATGTATGTATGTATGTATGTATGCATTTATTTATGAGACACAGTCTTGCTCTGTTGCCCAGGATACAGTGCCGTGGCATTGCCCCAGCTCACAGCAACCTCAGACTCTTGGGCTCAAGCGATTCTCCTGCCTCAGCCTCCTGAGTAGCTGGGACTACAGGTGGGCACGCCACCATGCCCAGCTAATTTTTCTATTTTTAGTAGAGACAAGGTCTCAGTCTTGCTCAGGCTGGTCTGGAACTCCTGAGCTCAAACGATCCTCCCACCTTAGCTTCCCGGAGTGCTGGGCTTATAGGCATGAGCCCCCACGCCGGCCATCCTCTTCCTTTTATTCTCATTGCCACTGATATGTTCAGGCCCTTATTACATCTTGCCTAAACTATTGTGGAAATTTCCAACTGGTCATTTTGCAACTCTATTCCAACCTACTCTGTCTTCCAGATTGTCTTTAAACATAGTATTGACCATGCCACTTCCCTTTGTAAAAACTTCTGCCATTGGGAATATAAAATGGTACAGCAGCTATGGCAACAGTATGGTGGTTTCTTGAAAAAAAAAATAAACATAGAATTGCCATATGATCCAGCAATTTCACTTCTGGTTATAAACCCCAAAGAGTTGAAAGCAGGGACTCCAACAGATATTTGTATACCAATGTCCATGGCAGCATTACTCATGTAGCCAGAAGGTGAAAACAACTCAAATGTCCATCAGTGTATGAATGGATAAACGAAATGTACTATACACAAACCAAAATGCTATTCAGCCATAAAAAGAATGAAATTTTAGTGTATGCTGATGAACCCTAAGGACATTAGGCTAAGTGAAATAAGCCAGACAAAAAGAGCACATATTGTATGACTCTAGTTGTACATGGTACCTAGAATAGTAAAATTCACAGAGACAGAAAATAGAATGGTAGTTACCAGAGGCTGGGGTGGGAGTGGGTAGAAATCGGGAGTTAGTGTTTAATGTGCACAGAGTTTCAGAATGGGATGGTGGTAAATTCTGGTAATGGTTACACAACAATGTGAATATACTTAGTGCCAGTGAACTGTACCCTTAAAAATGGTTAAAATTGCTTAAAAACAAAACAAAAAATTTCCACCACTAACTTCCCATAGCAGAAAATAAAATCCCAGAGCTTTAATCTGACCATAATATATCTTTCCATATGATTCTTCTTCCTTTCCCTCTTGCTCTATACTATTTAGTCAACTGATCCCTTGCTTCTGTTTGCTTTAGTGGTTGCCTACACATGGTATGCTCTTCTCCAATTCTACTCACTTTTCAAGATCAGTCTTTAAACGTCACACCTTGCAAATCTTTCTTGAACTACCCCCACTATTTTGTACTAAGTAGAAGTAATCTATCCCTTTTTTGAACTCCAAAAGCTCATGAACTTTATCTCTCTTTAGCACTAACTGCTTTTCTTTTGTGTCAATGAGATAGTGGGGTTTGGCTTAAGGAAGTCCAGCTGGCTGTCTAGACAGGTACTTCTACAGTACTATAACCTTAAGGAATTTACCATCATCCCGGAACTGATCTTCAACTTTGCAAATTCAAAAGCATAATTAAAAAAAAATTTTTTTTTTTATTTGAGACAGGGTCTCACTTTATCACTCAGACTAGAGTGCAATGGCCCAATCATATCTCACTGTAATCTCGAACTCCTGCGCTCAAGCAATTCTCCTTTCTCAGCCTTCCAAGTAGCTGGGACTACAGGCATGTGCCACCGTGCCTGGCTAATTTTTTTGTAGAAATGCGGTCTGGCTTCATTGCCCAGGCTGGTCTCAAACTCCTGGCCTCAAGTGGTCCTCCCACTTTGGCCTTCCAAAGTGCTGGGATTACAGGCGTGAGCCACTGTGCCTGGCTGAGAAGCCTGATTTTAACTGATAGTTATATAAAATGGAATCCAACTGATTAATTTATAATGAGAAATATAATTATCAAAAGAACTGGAATCCTGTAGATGGCAGATCACTGAATTCTGTCCGATCTGGCAAGACATTTGCTGGGTAGGCATGGTATCACACCAGGGAAGCATGTTGATCTTAAGAAGCATTTCTTAGCTGAGGCAGTGTGAGACACTCTCATCCACTACAGGGATGACATGGACAAAGAAATCCTAATGCTCAGGTTGGCTTGACTGAGACAGGGCTTAGAGGGGCAAGGGTAGTGCTGGCCTCTGTAACTGCTTTGTTTTGGGATGTCATGGCTGATCAAGGTCTTTGGTTCACAGAATCTCTCACCAAATAGGATACAGAATGATGAGTTGACAAGATCGATTAGGCTTCTGTGTATTAAATTACAATCATACCTGCCTTCTTGAGATTCTTCCCTTATGACCTGGATCAGAATTTGGTTTGTTTTTTGGTCATGTTTGTAGACAAGCTCTTAGCTTCCTTCCATGGGCAGCTAATTTCATGGATGTATTAGTCAGCTTAGGCTAGCCAGGTTATACTGTAGTAACAACCAACCAAAACAATCTCAGTGGCTCACAGTAACAAAGGCTTATTTCTTGTGCACATGACATTATATTTCATGTGGGTCAGCAGTGGCTCTGCACATCTTCCTTCTGGGACCAAGGCTGAAGCAGCAGCTCTATTTGAGATCTGCGTGTCTTGTGGCAGAGGAAAAATAATATGGCAGAATCATGAGATGGCTCATAAATTTCTGCTCAGAAGTGGTTCATGCCATTTCTACTCACATTTCATTGATCAAAACAAGGCCTAACTTGATGACATTAGGTGAGAAGTCTCTCACCCTAATCTTCTAGGGACAGGCCAGATACAGAGGGGCAGAGAATATTGATAATAATACAGACAAGTCTACAGCAAGGACTAATATTCAGCTTGTATGTATCAGTATGATTGTTATTAGTTATAATATTGACTATTAAAATATTGAAATACTTTAGTACTATCTAGTAAATAGCTGTTATTCCAAGCCTCCTGACAACTCCCTCCCTTGAGGTCCTCTGGGCCCCACTATTTACAACCAGCAACTGAAGGGTTAACACCTAGCACAGGGGGATACTTGTAGGACCCTATGTGGACTTCTAATCTGCTTGATCAATGCTTGAGCACTATTTGTTAAAAACATTTAATATCACTTTTGGATAATTTCTACTAATATGTAGATTTTTAGTAGTTTAATTCTGAGGACAACCTGATTCCTAGGACCTTGAATGGAAACTGGCTGTAGCCCCCATGAGTGGTCAATACTTAGTTATAACAATAACCACTAATTTGTGCTGCTTCCTACACATTTCACATATCTTTGGCAAGTACAGTATATGGAGTATTTTTGCTCTTTAGGTACTTGTAGAAAAACTTATCTAGCTTTTTTCCTCATCTACGTTTATCTGTCTACAGTTGCAACATACTATTTCTCATTTTCAGTCTCTCTTATTTTTATGTTTTTAGAGACACAGTCTCACTCTGTTGCCCAGGCTGGAGTACAGTGGTGCAATCATAGATCATTGCAGCCTTGAATTCCTGGGCTGAAGCTATCCTCCTGCCTCAGCCTCCCAAGCAGCTGGGATTATAGGCACACATGCACCACCAAGCCTGGCTAATTAAAAAAATTTTTGTTGCAGAGATGCGGTCTTGCTGTATTGCCCAGGCTGATCCTGAACTCCTGGACTCTAAGCAATCCTCCCACCTTGGCTGGGAGAACAGGCGTGGGCCACCGTGCTTAGCCTGAGTCTCCCTGTTCTTAATTTTTCATGCCATTTCTCATGTCTGAAAATGTCATTATTATCTCCAACTTATTTATAACACTTTTTTTTTTTGCAATTTACAAAGCATTCTCACATTATTTCATTCAATCTCTCCAACATTCCCAGGAAATAGGAATTAGATGATTTTACAGATGAAGAAATTGAGACTTGGTGAAGTCAGGCGTCTTATAGTTAGTTAGGTTTTGTTCCTTCTTCATCAAATACTTTTTGAGTGCCTTAAGTGAGATTTATTGAAATTGGATTTGAAAACAATTTTCCTGAGTTCAAGTCAAGGGTTTATTGTCCCATTATTCTCAATTACTTTATTACCAGGGTCATAAACCCAAAGAAACAAATGATAATAGTGTGTTGATTTTATTGTGATTTGTAAAATTCAAGGATACCATCAGCAGAGGCAGTACCACTTCTCTCCGTGCTTGCTACCTAATGCACTGTGTCTCATTGCAGGTAATTCCACTCCATACTTATTTGATGACTATATCTACAGGTTTTGAAGTTATTCAAATTGGGTCTTGACATTTACTAGCAGTGGTGCCTGGATCAAGTTACTTAACCCTTTCGAGCTCCAGTTTTATCATCTGTAAAATGTAAATAATACTAATTAATGCCTTTAGACTAAGTGGTTGTGGAGATGAAAGAGGTAAGTATGAAAAAGTAGATGCACACTGTAGCTGTGATTTCCATCTGTCTTTGATAAGGTTTTAAATTCTGCATTCAAAATGAGAAAGGCAACTTCTATGTCGACATAAGGTTACAAGCTAATCGTTACTGGCAAGTACTGTTCTTTATTCTGGAGCATTATCATTTTACAGTTCGGTGTTAAATGCCCTCTTTTGTGAATTTACGGTGCTAGCAGCTATCTTCTTTAACAGCACGTTTAATAAGCAAATTAAAAAAAAAGGAAGACCTACAAAAACTACCTATTCACTAAAATTCAACTGTACACACCACAAGAGATCCACAAGGATAGAACGCCCTACGGAGGTCACCAGGCAACGCCTCCGGATCCACTGAAAGGAGGCGGGGCCCCAAACTCTCAGATCTCATTCTCTCTCACGCGGTCGTCGTCCCTAACCAATTCTCGCGAGACTTCTAGCAACTCCGCTTCTACGCATTACACGATACCGAGAATCGAGGCGCCAGGAGAGGGGGAGGGGAAGAGGGGAGACGGTGCAAACGGCGTGGCCGCCATCTTGTTTGTGCCCCCGCTTTGCGCGCGCTCCGTTCTCCGTGACGCACGCTTCCCCCTCCCCTCTGCCGTGCCCGGGCCTCTGTATTGCCCGACTCCGCAGGAGCGCGGGGGCGGCTCCTGTTCTTCCCTGGATTTCTGAGCAGAGGCGTGTGAGTGTGCGGGAGCTTCTGTGGGCAGGAAGGTGAGGGGGGAGCGGCGGCGGGGGGAGGGGCAGCGCTTCCCGCCTTCGGCGGAGACCTCACTTCCCTCTCGCGGCCGCTGCTGTAGTTCGGTCCGGCCTGCCCGCCGCCATGTTATGTTCTCGCCGGGCCCGCCGCTGTCGCCGCCGCCGCGCTCGTGGGGTCCGTGCGCCTAGTCGGCCCGGCCCGCGGGCTTTCTCCCATTGGCGGAAGGCGACGGCGGGGGGGCTCGCTCGTGATTGGTCGGTGGCGGGGAGGCCGCGGACCTGGCACCTTATTGGTCGCGCCGGCTCCGGCCTTGGGGGTGATGAAGGAATCGGAGGCTTCGGGGTTAAGCGCGTGTTGGGCTTAGGCAGCTGGGGTAGTGACCCCTTTTTGCGTAGGCATGGGGTGGAGGCTGAGGCCGAGCCTTAAGGGAGGAAGAGAGGGTGATGGCTTGGCTGGTGCTTTGGGGGTAGCCTGGGGTATGGCTCGGAATGGGGGACACTCCTAGTTTCGGAGGTGACCTCTCTGGTACATGCACAGTCCAAATGAGAGTGTGCATGTCCCAGGCATGGACACACCGAAACCCGAGTTACAGGCTGGAAGGGTCTTCGAGATCCAGGGGTGCTGGACTTGGAGTGTGACCCAGTTTGAGAATGACCCTGAAGTCCATGGCGTAAGTGCATGGTATAGGAAGGAAGGCATCAGGGCTGGAGACACATTTGAACGATAGAATCAGATCAGGGATTTTGCCGGAGAATGCGAACATTTAAACACTGGGGTTTTGGTGAAGCCCTGGAGTCCAAAGACCTGACTTGGCATGTGATGTGAAGAGCAGGTAAAGAGAGAGAGGGATCCTACTGGATAGGTGTGCTCAGTCTTATTAACTGAATGCCAAGCCTAGGAGGCACAGCATTAAGTAGTGTCAGATCTAATACGAGAAAGTGCGATATAGGAAGCAGTTTTGGGAACATTTTCTGGCTTGGGAAGTATATTAGGAGAGCAGTTATAAATTGAGCCTCAGGACCGTGCAGTCAGTTTTGAGATGTTTTATATGAAATTATCTGTTCTAGGAGGAATACAAGTCATGGCTGAATTTCCAAAGCTACATTTCTAGCAGATGTTAGGTACTTAGCAATTATTTGTTGAATGAATATTGTTAGGTTCCCCTCTAAGAGGAAGGTAGCTACCCAGATTTTCTGGATCTTGGCTCATTTATATCCTTGTATATGTGCCTAAAAATACACCCGTTCTCATATGCACTTTTAATTTTTTTTTAAACAATAAGCAGCTCCAGGGAGAGAGGGAGAGTCCTGGTAACACTGTGAAGCCTCTGAGTCCAGTTAGGCCTGAAAATAGCTTGCGTTTTCCATTTATGTAAACCAATAAATTGTTTTTTTACTTGAACTTGAGGTAGATTTCTGTCACTAAAGCTAAAAAGTTCTGACTAATACAGCCTACACTTAATGTTTTTCCACAGTGTCAAATCTGTTCTTTGTTGCCTCCAATAAAGGTTTGAATTCCATCCAAAAAAAAAAAGTAAATAAAAAATAAGCAGCTCCAAATAAAAATAAACTACTGCATAGCTTATTGCATCTTGCCGTAACAGGATTTGTCAACATTTTCTGGTTCATTGATTCTGGTTTGTTTGATTTCTGGGTGTTAAGAGTATATTTAATAGGACAGTATAATTGATAAGAATTTGCTGTACTTTTCAGGGATTCAGACCACAGAACTGTAACCATATAGAATATGGGTTCTTCAACTAGATACTTAAATCATACCCCTTGGTTTCTTTTTTATTTTATTTTATTTTATTTTTTACTGGGTTTTTTTTGGAGATGGGGTCTCGCTCTTGCTCAGGCTTGTCTTGAACTCCTGACCTCAAGTGATCCTCCCCTCTTGGCCTCCCAGAGTGCTAGGATTACAGGCATGAGCCATTGCACCTGGCCCATATCTCTTGGTTTCTATAGTGGAAGGGAAGATTCACAAAGCAAATAGCTGGATTTTTCCTGAACCCAGGAAGATAATGGGGAAAAAATATGCACAGAAACTGTAAGAATCTGCATGCTTTAAAAGTCTTCAGAATATTGCTGACGTAGTCTTTCTGTATATGGAAGTATTAATAATTTATGCCAAGCAGTGAGGAACTACCAAGTGCACAGTGTAAAGAGCTCATTGGGGAGGTTTTTCAAGCATCACCAGTTTCTTATGTCTCCAAGTACCAGGACCTATCCAAAGAAGGCCTAGTGCCTTCTTCAAATTGTGGGATACTGATTTCTGGAACGTGTTTATCCTGAGTGCTGTGTAAAACTGAGTATGACAACATATTTGCCATTCCAATTTTGTATGGAAACCTTTTAAATCAGGTTTTGAGGGGAAACCAGTGAATTGGAAGTCTTGATAGCTGTATGTCTTGGTGTGATTAGGTGAAGGTCCTCCTCCCCCTGCTTTATTTGCAGTAACATTGCAGTGGGAAAGATAGAGTTAAAGCTGCAAGTGGAAATAGGGCTTACTGTGCACTTTATACATTGGTCATCTCAGCCTTGTTTGGCTCAGTGATGAAGTTAACCAAATATGAAGAATGTGATGGCATCTATAACTTAGTTTCCTTTTTACTGAGTCTAGACAAGGTTACAAAAATAAACATATACATAAATCTTTTTTATTCAGCAAGCATTTCTTTCTTTTTCTTTCTTTCTTTTTTTTTTTTTTTTAAGAAATGGGGTCTTGCTCTGTCGCCCTGGAATGCAGTGGCATGATCATAGCATACCGCAGCCTCAAATTTCTGGGCTCAAGTGATCTTCTTGCCTCAGCCTCCAAAGTAGCTAGGACTACAGGTGCGCCCATGGCTAATTCTTTTTATTTTTTGCAGAGGCAGGGTCTTGCTATGTTGCCTAGGCTGGTCTTGACCTCCTGGCCTCAAGTGATCCTCCCACTTCTGCCTCCCAAAGTGTTAGGATTATAGGCGTGAGCCTCTGTGCCCAGCCAGCAAGCATTTCTTGAACAACCTGCTCTTCAACGCCATTGACCACCTTCATTCCACATTAGCCCCTTACACCTGTGGCCACCTTGTTATCCTCTGGAATTGACCATCCTGGAAATGTTGAACTCTCACAAGGTCTGAGTAGGTCTGAATTTTATGTTTAAAATTTGGGAACCTCAGCTTTGTCTTCTAAGCAGAAATCATACTAATGCTTTATATTTTATAGATAATGTCCATGTCATCTAATTTAACACATTAACTGCCCTGTGAGTTGTATTTAACTCACACTGGTTTTGAGCCCCTGGCCTGGTGAAGCATATGTAACTCATGGCGCTTCACGCTGGGAGCCGTGTGAACTGTTTTTCAAATTGCGTATAACTCACCTGCAGAAAACAATGAAAAATAACAAATTTTTCATTAAATTAGAAAAGATTGTTTGTTTTCAAAGTTTTTATTCTATTTTTGTAATAAAACACTGTGGCCCCAAGAGGAAGAAAATTTTTTTTCCTGTGGCAGGGTGTTAATTCTTATAGGAGATATTCTGTCATCTCATTTATGCTTATACATTATTCATTTGGTTAAAACTGATTTGTTGTACTAGAGAAGATACAAGATATTTTTAACTGCATTTTATTTACAAAGAAATGGAGGCAAAGTGAAATGAGAGGCCGCGCTAGATGTATTTTTGAGGCAATTTTGAAATTTACATTTCATCTTTTTTTTTTTGAGCCAATTTCTGTAATAACACATTTTATCTTTTAGTTCAAAGGTACTGAGTCCCTAAGGGTCTACATATCAAACTCAGGAATAATATCATACTTAGTACTTTTATTGAGTGCTTACATGGTACCAGTGGGGGTATAAATGTATTATATATTATCCTCACACACTGTGAAATAGGTGCTATTACCACCCTCATTTTTACATGTGAGAAAACTAAGGAGTTAAGTATAATAATTTGTTTAAGGTCTCACAGCCAGTAAGTGGCAGAGTCCAGATGCAGACATGGGTGGGTAACTCTAAATTCTTATGTAATTTGTGGAGCCCTTACTCTTAAACACTGTGTTATCTTAACACCGCAAAATATTATGAAAAAAGAAAAAAAATCCTTTTGTCTTAGCTCAGGAAGTGACCTTCAGTTCTTTCAGTCATGTCTTTTGTACTGAGGCTCTCAAGAGTGAGATGACCTTGACAAGGTCACTTAGCTATGCAAGGACAGAGCCAAGTCTTGCCCAGATCATTGGATTTCCAGACAAGTGCCATTCTGATAAATAGCATTGCCTCTCCCATGGAAGCATTGACTTGATGGGAGAGATGACTTTAAGTGACAAGTTTACTTCATTCACAGGAGAGAGAATGGCAGAGGACGTTATTAGGGTCACAGATGACCTTCTTGAGGTTCATTTTAGCCTCAGGCATACAACTTAGGAAGAACATTCCTTAGCCAGCAAGTTGTTCTTTTCCATTCTATTTCTTGTTCTCAGAGAAAACTGGTTGTGAGTTATCTGATGTCTTACAGTCTCTCTTTTCATTTTGTTTATTCAGTTTTTCATGCATGCACTGTGACAAGTTAGGAAGGCTACAAGGTCATTTTAGTATTTTCTTGCAGAGACTCAAAGCACCAAACATAATTTAAGTAGATTAATTGGAGGAGGAAATGGATTTTAAAAAACTTTGGCCAGAAAGTGCCCTTGGGAGGGGGCAGTGAGTGTAGTTGCTGATTGGAGTGAGACCCAGAAAAGAATTCTGTCTCTGCAATGCATTTACCCTCTCTGTGCACTGGGGCAGATTCTTAACTTCTCTGAGCCTTAGTTTCTTACCCTGTAAAGCAGCAGTAATAATACATACCTTCAATTATGAGAAATGAATACAATAGCATATGGTAGGTGCCTGTTACTGAGAGAACTTTAATAAGTAAGAGAACACATTTTATTTTTAGAACAGCATATCTGTCCTGACAACCAGTTAGTGCTTCCTTGATGAGGAAGGAGGCCTTTTGTAATTTTTCTGTTATGTACAGTAAGATTTCCATATGGGAGAACAACCACTTGATGTGAAAGAAATAACCTAATTTAGTTGTACTGTTGTGGTTTAGGAGCTGATTTTGAGTACGCTAGTGTGGGGTTAGTCTTACTTTTGAATGCACAAAGTAGTAGGATCATTTGTTTCAGAGAAAGTTGCCTCCTGATCTTCTCTGTTAATCTCCAAGTGTTCAGTGGTAATGATTCTCGTGAGATGAAAACTTTTCATATTTGTCAAATAGCAATGATTATTAAAATCACAACAGTGGTGGCTGGGTGTGGTGGCTCACGTCTGTAATCCTAGTACTCTGGGAGGCTGAGGTGGGAGGACTGAGCTCAGGAGTTGGAGACCAGCCTGAGCAAGAGTGAGACCCCGTCTCTACTGAAAATAGAAAAAAGTGTCTGGGCATGGTGGCAAGTGCCTGTAGTCCCAGCTACTTGGGAGGCTGAGGCAGAAGGATCACTTGAGCCCAGGAGTTTGAGGTTGTTGTGAGCTAGGCTGACACCATGGTGCTCTAACCCAGGCAACAGAGTGAGAGTCTGCCTCAAAAATAAATAAATAAACAAATAAACAAATAAATAAAATCACAACAGTGTTATCATTCTGACCAGAAGGAGAGATTTGCATTGTTAGTCATTTTTAATTTTTCTGATTGTAGAAATTATCAGTTGAAGTAGTAATGTTGGTTTGCTTTGTGTGCTTTGTAGTCACCAGGGTAACATTTTCTTTGAAGTAAGCAGGAAAACAACGTTGTAGAATGGTTCAGGAGAAAAAAATCTCTCTGCCTGCAGAAATTTTTGCCGGGTTGCAAGATTTGCTGTGCTCTTTCCACACTTCTCCATGTTTTAGCAGTGATAAACTTGATAGCAATGAGACAACACCTGCACTCATTTTCAATATGGGGGTTGTATTTTCCATTTTGGTATTTTGCTATCTGCAGACTGATGAATTCTAAATCTAGTGTACTTTCTTTTGTACACTGAGAGCTTTCTAATGGATAAACTTTAGGTATAGTTAAGAGAGCTGGACTAGAGTGTAACCTTTGCATTTGAATGTTTCTAGTAGAATCAGTTTAAAGGTTCAAATATCCATGTCCACAGTATATAAAGTGTCCTATTTAAATAAATACTCTCCATTTAAAGTTAATGGTATATGCTTATTAATAAGGTTCAAGAATTGTTCTATTCTTAAATACATTCATGAGTATGAATTGTAAATGATTTTGAACAGTGTTTCAATAAAAGGAATAAGATGACTCATAGGAAATGATATTATAATATATAAAATGATACATTTTGTATCATGTCATTGGCTTAAATCCCTAATTACTGTTATCCCTGTCCTCAGGTGCTGTAAATTGTTCAGGAATCTCCATGAAGTGAGATTCTTTTCCCAGTGTTAAAAAAACATATCCTTTCAACACTGGCATTATCTGTTCATTTTAAAAGAGAAAAGAAAAAGGGCTAATAAAGTACATGCTATCTGCACAGTTGAACATCCTTGTCATTTTTAACTGTCTTAAAAATTATTACTTTACCCTGGAGGTAAGTAGCATAGAATTTGCTCATTATCAAATGACAGAGTTGGGGCCTTTTAAGAAGAAAAGCATTCTTGGTTGGCAATAATTTGGGAGGCAAAGGATTGCTATTTATGGTGGTATTTAATGTCATTTTCAGTAGTACTAAATTAAAAAGGGAAATGCCATAATATGTGTAAAACTAACCATTTTGGAAGGTTGTCAGAGTAGAGTTGCCTTGAGTCTTTAAATTCCACAAAAATTTGTAAGTTGGCTTAGAGCAGCATTTCTCAAGCTGTTCTGTTGAACATTATTTCTATATGATGCTAATAAGTACCTTTGGGGATGTGGAAAGGATCCTTGACAAAATAATGGCCAAAGTGAAGTACATTTCTTTGATGCAGAATTATTATTCAGAGCCTCTGTGCTCATGTGCCTTATGACCCTTCAAGATGGAAGGTACATTATGCAGTGTTACTTGAATTTATTTGGTCATGAAACCCCGTTTGTAAGAACACCTAATAAACATTTTAATGTTATGACTGGTGTGTAGTGGAACGAATTTGATCAGTTCTGGTATAGTTTATGAATTAAAAAATGAGTCATTTTGTATAGGATAGCTTGGCCAATAGTGGAAAAGGACTTTTCTGGGAACAAAATAGATCTTCAAAGTAGCATAGACTATTAGGGATGAATGTTACTTTAAAGGTTATGTAATCCAATTGCCAATAATAATAGTTGCAATAATAATAGTTGCAGCTGTCATTTTTTTGAGCACTTGCTGTTTATCAGGCACAGTGTTGTCATTTTACATGCGTTATTAACCACTGGGTATTACTGATTTTTCTCTTCTTAGAGAAATCTTTCCCATTCATCTAGTTTTCAACATCTTCTCTACTACGTTTTCCAGTAACCAGATTACTGTAATATGCTGTTTTCCCTATCATTGCGCTAGAGTGCTGCCGTCCACCTATCCTTCCCCCTTCTCCAGCTTATTCTCTGTGTACCCAAAATGATCTTCTAAAAGGGTAATTTTGATTCTGTCAGTCCCATGCTTAAACTCTTTAGTTCCTTACCATTGTTTTAGAATAAGGTCCTATCCTGTAATCCCAGCCAAGGTGGGATTTGGGAGGCCAAGGTGGGAGGATTGCTTGAGGCCAGGAGTTCAGGATCAGCCTGGGCAGCCTAGTGAGACCCCCTCTCTACAAAAAATTTTAAAAAAATTAACCAGGCATGGTGACATGCATATAATAATCCTAGCTACTAGGGAAGCTGAGGCAGGAGGACTGCTTGCATCCAGGAGTTTAAGGCTGGAGTGAGCTGTGATCACACCATTACACTGCAGCCTGGGCAAGAGAATGAGACTCTTCTCTGTAAAAAAAATTAAAAATTAATTGAAAAGAGAAAACACTTCTACTATCTTAGCTTTATTCAACTGTTAACCTTTTAAACTTCTAGCCTCTTGCCTCTGGGCTGCTTCTATACCAAACTACAGCCCTTCTGGGAATGTAGTGCTTTCTGTCAGCTCCTTTACACCTGCAGTTTGCTTTGTCTTAGTAGACTTCTGTTCTTAGGATTTTAAATCTCCCAAGAAGCCTCCTCTGACCAGTTGAAACTTAGGTAGGAGCTGGGTTAGGTACTCTGCTTATGTCCTCCAATAGCATGATTGCATTTGCACATGTTAATGCTTAGCATACAGCATAATGATTGTCTGTTTTAACTTTTCTTTTTTTTACAACAGACTTTAATCTCCTTGAGGACAAGGACTGTGTCTTGTTTAGGATCCCCAGAACTAACTTAGCACAATACCTATGCTTATAAATATTTATTGAACAAATGAAATTACCCTAATCCTTACAACCTTGCAAGATATTTTATAGTATAGGAAACTGGCCTCAGTGGGGTTAAGTAACTAACAGGTCAGTCAGCTAAAAAGTGGTGAGGAGGGATTAGACTCTAAGTCTATCTGGCTGCAAAGATTGAGCTTGTTTTCCTGCCACTGCACATGGCTGCTGTTTCTCATTTTGCCTTTACATATCCCTGTCAAGTGTTCAAATAGCCTGTGCTTAACAACCCTATCCATAGTTTCTGAGGCAGGTTGTGCCATTTATGGACAGGTCTGAGAGCTGAAGTAGGTCCCTCCAGAATAGTTTTCCATCCCTTGGTCTTAATTTATGCTTTGGAGAACATAACTTATTTTTAAAAAACAAATAATACAGAATTGATAATCTATGTAAGATCTCATTTATTAATAGTTTGTTTTTTTCATTTATTGGCCATTTACTGAGCAACAGTGCTATGTTCCTTTATTCTAATGACATCATCACTCAAAATGTTTCTGGGCTTTTTGGGGGGATTATCTTTATAACTTCTGTCAGATTCTTTTGAAATATGTCAACACATTCGTTTGGTTTTTTAATCTTGAGGGTGAGTTTGATTTGGGAAATAGCTAATAGTTGTTTAGGACCAAGTTAGGTGAAGGATATGGGTCAGAAGTTGTATTCTGGCTGCCCTTGATTTTCTTTGATTTGATTATTAGGGTTTTTTGGTTTTCTTTAATTTGAACCAACATCTAAAATGGAATTTTGACTTGACATTAAAACAATCTGGCTTTTGCTTCTTTTAGAGACTCTGAAGTTCTTCCTGCCTTGGACTGGCATTCCTACATAGCCCTTTTCGGTTGGAGCTGAGTAGTGGTTGCCCCTTTAGATGGGACGTACACTCACCAGTTCTCAATCCCTGCTATTCCCTGTTATTTCACTGACACTGTGGCTAAGGTTGAGTTTGATTTCTGTCTTTGTACTGAACACTGGAAATATATGTGGATATAAATAAGACACTGTTGCTGCCTTCAAGAAGCCCTTTTTGATGTAGCGACATGTTAAAAAAATAGTTATTCATATGGGTAAATGCTATAGTTGAGTGTATATTTAGATATTAACTGAGCACCTGCCACATTCCAGGTTATTATGCTGAGTGCTTTCACTTATTTCATTTAAGCCTCAGCACTCCTGTGAGTTGATGTTATTTTTTCCATTTTATACATGAAGAAATGAGCTCATAAATGGTTAAGTTGGCCAAGATCATATAGCTAGTAAGTAGGTAGCTATGACTCAAAAATCAGTCTTCTGATGAAAAGCATCAGTTCTCACACTGCATTTGGGAGCATTGAAGCTTGAACTATGTGACCAGAGTTACTGGTTTTGTCTCATAGTGGTGGTCTGAGTGTTAAAGGGCGAGAAGAAGGGATTGTCTGGTGTAGAGAACTGCTGAGATCCAGGACCAGGGAAGATTGTCAGTTGGAATCCCGGAGATTCCAGTCCACAGTAATGACAGGCTAGAGAGAGAAAGCTATAGTAAGTGAATGGTGTCAGCTGCCAAATGGAAATTCAGGGATAATTTGAGTTCTCTTCCCACTGTGGCTTGAATTCTACTAAGGTGAAGCAATAGGAGTTTGAAGTGTTTTTCTTGCAAACTGCCCAGAACTAATAAAAACTATACTGAAAACCTTCACAAAGTATCAAGGGACATGATTGGTTTAATCTGGTACATCAAAAATAGAGTTGAAGGGGAGACTTTTGGAATAATAACCAGAACTTGGCTGTGATTAGTGGTGAAAGGCATGGATTTCCAGCATAAAAACTGGAGAAGATTTTTAGAAGTACCTGGTAGTCCTCCAGTACTACTCTTTATGGCTAAGGAGTTGCTTTCTGCAGGGTTGCAGGGTATTCTAGAGATAGAAGAGAGATACTCTCTCGAAATAGCTTTAGGGCCTTAAGCAGGTCTTGTCCCTCTCTGAACCCTTAACCCTCTGTAAAACAAGGAAGTTGGATTGGATGATATTTAGTACTTTCTACTTTTCAATGCTTATTCATGCACAGTACAGTATACATGTATTAACTCATTTAATCCTTACAGTGGCGCTCTCATATAGACAGTGATGGTTTTACATTACAGATGAGGAAACTGAGGCTCAGGTTTAGTCCAGTGTCATACAATTAATTAATAAGTAGAGTCAGAATTTGAAACTAGTGCTACCTGACTCCCAAGTGCTTAGTTTTACCATACGGACACTAATTAATAGTCAGTGAGGTTGCGAACATGTTCTCATTATTCTTCTGCCCCCCAGCCCCACCCCTCAGATGAGCTTATTTGCCTCCTGGCAGCTAAGCGGCCCTCAGTGTTACGGGGTTAAGAGAGGCAGTAGTGTGGGTAAGGCACACAACTGGCCCACTGGCCTTCTCCCTTCTCTTCCCAGGCTGGGAATAGCTATTCAGGATCTGTGATCCAAACCTGTCTTGCTCTGTCGCTGAGGCTGGGGGGCAGAGTGGTGTGATCACAGCTCACTGCAACCTTGAACTCCTAGGCTCAAGCGATCTTTCTGCCTCAGCCTCCCAAGTAGCTAGGACTACAGGCACATGGCACCACACCCAGCTAATTTTTCTTATTTTTTATAGTGATGGAGTCTTACTATGTTTCCCAGGCAGGTTTCAAACTCCTGGCCTCAAGTGATCCTCCTGTCTCAGCTTCCCAAAGTACTGGGATCACAGGTGTGAGCCACTGTGCCCAGCCCTGATATAAATTTTTGAGAAAAGAATTGTAATATTATACCTGTAACTATGTAGCTTGAGGAACCACCTTGTATGGCATCTTGTTAGCATATCCAAATTCTTGTGTGGATGCCATAGTGAAATTGCCTTACAATCTCTTAATATTTTAATATCTGCTGTCATTAATTTAGTTGTTGTTTTAAGTCCTTATAAATTATAAATGTGATTTGTTACTGGTTAAATATTCCTAATAATTTAGTAATAAAATTTGTATCAACTTGACCGGGCATGGTGGCTCATGCCTGTAATCCAAACACTTTGGGAGGCCAAGGTGGGATGATTGCTTGAGGCCAGGAGTTCCAGGCCAGCCCAAGCAAGAGCAAGACCCCATCTCTGGGCCGGCGCGGTGGCTCACGCCTGTAATCCTAGCACTCTGGGGGGCCGAGGTGGAAGGATTGCTCAAGGTCAGGAGTTCGAGACGAGCCTGAGCAAGAGCCAGACCCCGGTCTCTACTAAAAAAAAAAATAGAAAGAAATTAATTGGCCAACTAAAAATATATATAGAAAAAATTAGCCGGGCATGGTGGCGCATGCCTTTAGTCCCAGCTACTCGGGAGGCTGAGGCAGGAGGATCGCTTGAGCCCCAGGAGTTTGAGGTTTCTGTGAGCTAAGCTGACGCCACAGCACTCTAGCCCAGGCAACAGAGTGAGACTCTGTCTCAAAAAAAAAAAAAAATTAAAAAATGGTGGCCATGAGGCCGAGGCAGGAGGATCACTCAAGGTCAGGAGTTCGAAACCAGCCTGAGCAAGAGCGAGACCCCGTCTCTACTTAAAATAAAAAGAAATTAATTGGCCAACTAAAAATATATACAAAA